>KZ308528.1:457289-536247 GCA_000376725.2 Ladona fulva | reverse complement strand
TATATATATACCTAAGGCCTAATATCCGCATATTCAAAGAAAATGTATAGGAAACAAGATTTTATATCTTTTTATAAATAGAAGGTGCGGGATGTATGTTCGTAAGGCGAAGGGGGTTCGGGGACCAAAAACGTTGGGAACCCTTGGATTAGGTGATGACCTAAAAGTAAGGACAATACTCAACCTGATAATAAGCGTTACTTACAGAGACCAACAGATCATTTTCGGTGGGAGAATAATCTATAACAAACCCAGTTTTGACAGAAATATCTCTCTCTCGTCTAACTGCTGTTTCTATATTCACTGGATGCTTGTAACAATTCTTCCCTTTCCGTCTGCATTCATCTCGTCGCTTGAAAAAGGCAGAGCTGAACAAGAGAAAAACCCTTTTTGGCGTTGCAAATTCTTTTCAGCCGTATTAACGCAAATCCTTCCTCTGTCCACTTTAAAATTCGCTTTTTTCTTCTCCTCTGACAAGATAAACCCATCATTTCCTCCTCCGACACGGCGAAAAAGGAGACCATAGCACGTCCACGACAAAAAATACATTCGCGCGAATTTTCGGGAAAATGCGGGAGCGAAAAAAATATAACAAATGACACTCGAGGATTTGGCGAAAATTCCAATGACAGAGCATCGTCTGCAATATTCTTCGATTCCTTCATCTCGGATCACGCAACATCTTTTTTCCGAGAAGATCCACACTTATCTCTCCTTGACAGAGGGAGTCCAAATCCAGGGAATCCAGGGCTTACATTCCGTCAAATTATGCTTTCCTACATTTCGCATTCCGAACTTTTACTTCCATTCAAATCCTTAGGACTCGTCCTCCCTCTGACGCACTACAATCACTGATCTATAAGACGACTACAAGTATATATTTAGAAAGTCATTGCTACGCTCCTCACCGATATCTGTAATCTGAAGGTAAAATTACGTTGGAAGAGATCGATTCGTCTATGAAACTCCTGTGTGAGATATGTTTGTCACGGCAAGAGGTCACACATTACCCCTTATCATGTATACTTTCGTTGGGTTAGAGCATCACCGATAAGAAAACACTTTCTTGGAGCACTTATGTTTCTATCTTAAATAATAATATGCGAACGATACGCGATAAAAATATGCTAAAGTGGTAACTCGAAGGCTTGGTGTCTAAACCCCCTGCCACACTTCGAATGGCGGCTCGCATGGTATTTATGAAGTTGCAGAAGTGTGATATGAACCTCAGTCTACTACTATGCAGGCTTAAGTGTATTCAGCTTTGCTTGCTAATCCGCCATAGAGAAATAAGAATTCCAAGACATACTGATTGATTGATTCTTACAAGATTGCTTATGAGCAGTTAAGATATTAAATATTTAAAAAATCTCTCAATTAACTTGTATATTAAAACTAAGAGTGTGATACTTATTTAATCTAAAATGGGTGAAAGTTAATGTTTAATGTTCCTGAAAGCCAGAGTTTTTTATTTTTTTTTATTCTATTGATCCATTATTACAGTATTATTCCATAGATATTGTTTTATTTTTAAATTCACTTGTCCCATTTTCTGTAGTGATTCGAGAAGATTTGGTAGCTCATTGAACAACCTTGGCACTGTTACATCAAATTTATTTTTACTACAATGGTTGCTGGAATGGGGTTCACAGTAAGCTAGTCGGGTATGGCTTTGCATATTTTTTCTTCACCTTTGGTTTGTTTTTTCATCCTTAAAATAATAATATGTAATGATCACATAGTTTAATAACTTGTCGAGAGTTGGTGTACCTAAAGAATTGTAGATTTCTCTCATCTCCATATTCATATTTGACCAACAGGAATTGAATATCATTTAAACACAATTATTATTACAATACTAGCTTTACGTGTTCCGTTAAAGGTTACCAAATGTGAACACAACCGAGTTATTCCAATTATTACTAAGGAGTGTTCACATGCTCACAACTGCTCTCTTAGCGTGCGCATGTACGCAATTGGGGATCATATCCTAAAATTTCACAATAAAAACTGATTCCAACAGATTATAACTGTCCTATCTTAGTTTTCCGAAATCTTTAGCACAAAAGTGGATGTCAGCTGGCTTTCCACGCAGGTTTGCATTGTTCTTTTGACATTTACAGACATTCAGAATTAATTTTTCTTTTGTCTTCTTACCTTAGATATTTTCTTATTTGGTCACAACGCCATTTCAACATTTTCTCGGAACCGAGATAACTTCCTACATATTTCCGGATGAAATTTATTCCTCACTTTTATTTTTTTCTCGACGGCATAATTTCACTGTCTTGACCTAATTCTTCCTCTCGAATGTTACCTAATACCGCTTGGAAAAACTTCCTCTTCAAAAATACCTCATTTCTAATTCTTTCTCATTAATTTCCTTTTTCCCGTTTCTTTTCCTCGCCAAGACCCGCTCCATACATCTTCACTGCATTTCGTTTACCGTCTGCTGACTAAGAACTCCGCCCAAACCAAAAAACACCGACGAAAACTCTTAAAAGGCTTCTCCATGGAAGCACGCACCGCATCTCTGCTGTGAGAACATGCTCGCCTTGGTTACACGCCACGGCCTCGTTTCCAGGCGAAAAACCAAAGTCCAAGTCTATCCCTCGGGAACATTCTATGTTCTGCTCTTCGATTGGCTCCAATCCTCCCTCTGACCATGTTCGCTCCAGATTTGTTACTTCCCCCGTCAAACTGTCCCGCCTCGGCGAAAGAACCATTATCGACCATGTAAAAGTGACTGCCAAAGTAAAACTAATTACAACGGATTCTGTTTTCGCATCAGATATGTTGGTAGAAGTGTATATTGGAAAATTTGTTGATTTTTTTATGCTCTCATGGTTCTACTACCGTGGTAAAAACACCAGTCCCCAGTAAAACTTCTTGCGTTAAATGACTAAATATCTCTTATTTACGAAACATATTATTCCATTGAGTAAATGTAATATCTATTAACCTTTACTGACTCTATTTCTTGTAGTTGTCTCGATGGAAAGGCTTAGCAAATGTTTCTTTACTTCCCAAAGCACAATAGAACTTTGGCATCGTTCAGAGGAAACCTGTATCAATGTCCTTAGAATTTAAATGACGGATTTGACTTTATTTCATAGTCATCATAAGAATCTCAAAAGTCTCTTCTATAAAATGGGAAAATAAGATATTAAAGAAGAAATTTAAAAGAGTCTCTATGCATACAATTACGAAAGACGATGAAAGATTGATATTTTATCCTAATATCACATCCTCTATAAAGCTTTCACAGCTATCCTCTCTACTCGTAAAATGGGGACTAAGTGACTCTTAAAATGCATTACTTCTACTAGATATATCCCATATTTTAACAAAAAATATAATCATAACTTGAATCGTTGACTTTTAAAAATGTCGTTCCTGTCATGAGAGTGTCTTGATGCTCTTGGATAGAATGTGAAAATAGCAAATATGTAACAACTAATTGAGCCAAGTCTCTAGTTAAAAGTGATAATATAACTGAGGTAAGTCAGCCTGAGCTTGATTTATAAGTTTATCATGGAGGACCAAAACGTCAAATTTCATTTGAAAGGACAATCAGAAATATAAATTATTCATTGTCTTAGATTACGAATGAAGTGCTGTAAAAATTGTATCGTTCGCATTATAATAATGTACTATTCGATGCGTTTCCAGAAAATACTAATTCCATCCATTCTGAATAGTCCTTACGTTGAAAACATTCCAAATTAATAAGTATTTAAATCTGGGTTAGAGGTTTCTTTTAATAACAGTCTAAAATGACTTTAAATATCTTTTTTTCCTATTTTTTGCTAATGATTAATTCGAGTAAACAATTCAATCGGAGAAGGAAGAAAGAATTACAAATCAAATTCAGAATGATCTTATGAAATATGCACCTTTTATATGTTTTTCTTTTTTTCGAGATAGTTTCTTCCAGATGTTGAGAAAAATTTCACGCATAAATTAAAAGCATACAATTAGTGGAGCTCTTTGACTGAGGTCTCTGAACATCATTATAGAGAGAAAGAAAAAGACATTGTCTTAGGGATCATACTTGAGAAACTGATGATCGGATTCGGCGTCAAATCAAAATACTTTTGGATCTAAAGGAAGAAGCGAAAACAGAAATGAGATTTATCTTATCTAGGATTCTTATAGAACTGTGGGATGCCATGTTGACGTTGGCCTTTATCATCCGATATCGACTTCCTCTCAGACATAAGTACGTCTCCGATTGAGCAAAGCAATTGTGGGGCTTAAAATTAATATTGAACTAAGTCACCTTCATTATTTTTGAAGCAGCCGTAAACTAGACCACTGATAGATATTCCGTTATCTATTTGTATTATCGAATTTATTTCTTGTCTTTCGGTACGGGATAGAGAAAAGATTAATTTTTATTTACTTTAGTCTAAGTGTTGTTCATGGCTGTGATAATATGAAAGCTACTGATGTATGAGTTATGCTGAATAATATAATTAATCGAGGATTCTCCTTATGCAATGTTACGAAAAGTGTTACTAGTAGTGTCATTGTGCTTCACTAACGTGAGCTAGTTCTGCTTTTAGCATTCTGGCTTGAGGAGGAAGGCTAGGGCAAACTACCCCACTTCTCATCTTGCCTAGTAAGCCTCATATCCCTTTCCTAGCTCTTCGTAGCTGATAGTAAAGGGGGTGAGGTCTCAACTGTCCTTCGGACTGAATATTTACGACAAATTAATCATTATTAGTAACAAATTACTTACTGCTAATTACAAATTACTATTATCAACAAATTACTTCCGAGGAGAAACGAGAAAAAAGTCTGACAGGACCGGGATTTGTACCTCGTCTTCCGCATTCCGAGTGTCTGCTCTAACTATTTAGCTATCTTGCCAGAATATTTATTCATGCCGTTTTGGGAGACTTTGTAAGGGCGATGCTGTTCAGACTCAGAACCAGTCGCCCTTGCTAATAAAGCCTCCGAAAGCGACATCGATGAACGTTCTGGCAAGATAGCTAAATAGTTAGAGCAGTCGCTCGGAAAGCGGAAGACCCGGGTTTGTATCCCGTTCCTGCCATACTTTTTACACGTTTATTTCTCCACTGCAATATTCCTGATGGTATTGCACGAAAATTCGTGCAATACCATCTTATCCCTTTCCTGGGGTAATGGGTACTTGTTACACCATTTTGTGAGTTGGTACATACATGCTACGAAAAGTTATACTCGTAGAGTCATTATGCTTCACTGCCTTAAAACTGCCACTAACGGTTGAATAAACAATGAATTATTGTGGAAGAAAAGAGGCTGCGTGAAATGTATAGAAAGAAGTAATGGAAGTTTGAATTGTGAATAAGCGAATAAAATGACATACTAACCCCAAAGAGCAATGGTTTGAGTAATACATACGTATGAATGTATGTGAGAATTAAATGGAAAATATAGACAGTAGAGAAGATGCCAATTGCGTTCCTTGCGGAAATAAGTACTTGTTGGCGGATAAACAAGCATACAAAGAATGAGCAACCTTATTATCAACGAAAAACTTATTAATTACTTTGACTGCCTTTTCGAATTTACTTACTTTCTTAATGTAATTATGAAATGTAATAATATATTAACAACATAAAAATATAATAATCAAAGGGATAATGCATATCATATCATAGCATATCAAAATGCACAATGGAGGTTCACGATGTACATGTGTATTGTAAAAGGTGCTGAATAGAGAAGCAAAGGAATGCTTGCTATAAATCAATTGATCTCATTTCCTCTGTTTTCGCCCTCCCAATTCCCTGCATTCCTGAGGAACCATTCCATTTCTTCTGAGCGTTTAATTGCTTCCCGACAATCCCATTGCCTTCTCACCTTTCCTTACACCCCAATATCCTCTTTCCGCATTGTATTTCTCCCACAGAACCATACGCCACCATCATTCCCTTCAAATGTATACTGCATTTACATTCACAGGATACGTTTAATGAATATTTAATGTTCGAATGGGAACTCAAAATCGTATACAGATACACATGCGAAAGTGCAGAATAAAAATGCTATATTTGATCAGAATATTAGTCAGTAAAAGAAGCTCGACCAATACTGACGACGTTTTACTCTTTCATTATGGTTATTTTGCAACCATTTGGTAAACGCTAAATGTTTAGATTGAAATACATTAATGAGATGAAATTGACAGGAGGTCGGATTTGTCTCCACTTTCCTGAATTGTAGTGAACGATTCCCAAAAGAGTAATACGGTTAGACTGAGAGATGTTGGTTGTGTTGGTTGACCCTACTTTTTTTTAGTAGGTCCTGTTTCTTCTGGGACAGTCCTGTTACGACTCTTACGTCTCATCCTTACCGTCGAAATATTTACTTTTTTCAGTTAAAGTATTCGCATAAATTGTAATTTTTAATAATATTTGTCAGCAAAATAAGGCAAATTTAATTTTTCCGCTCCTGGTAAACTGCAAGAGATCGATTTTAGATTAATATAGAGATTTAAAAAATAATTAAGCATTTCTACGTAAATTTTATTATCATAAGGATTGTTAATTAAAAAAAAACTTTGTTGAGATTGCGTTGGATAGAAAATTGACAAATAGAGGTATGGAGGAGAAATAACGTGCTAAGCCTGGAATCGAATGTCGTGGATGATATTTATTTTCGTAAAATATATAAACGACCAAGGGTTTCTCTTTACCCGAGTTTCGCATGTATTTGTTTCCGCTGAAACACCCGTTGGAGAAGACGCATTGGATATCTGGGATGGAATCTTGTATCGATCTTTATTTGTTACGCCTCTTCTAACTAAGCAGCACTAGCATTCAAACTTTAAATCTATTGCCTTCCTTCATCTTATAATTCTCATGCTCGATCCAATTTTTGAGCGATAAAAATCCCTTCATCTGAATCTTTTAAAAGAGACGGAGCATGATGAATGCGGGCTCTTAAAGTCTTACAGGTGGTTTTGCAGGAAATCTGGCATCTTCTATGGAGTCGAACGATTTTATGGGGCCCTTTATTGATGTAAACGACCTGAATAATAATCCCATTAAGATGAATCAACTTCTCTTTATAGAATGATTTAATCCGCTAGACTTCGGAGTATCATTTATTTACTTCTTAAGTGCAAGTGATCCCTTCTGAAGTATGTTCATTTTAGAAGCGATTGTCTATTTCTATGTAAATACCCTGCAAGCTGCCTTTCGGGTTGTGGCAGGCGGTGCATGCACAATTGCTATGTATCTCTAATTGATTATCTTCGCGTATCTGTCGCAGAAAAAATTATTTATTGAATCGATTCGTTCTCGCAACTATTTCCCTGATCTTTCTCGCCGTATCAAAACGGCCTATGTAATACAGTGGACCCATTATATCGGCTACATCAACTCCCAACGTGCTTTTTCTTAATTTATCTAGTAAATTAATCCTTTTTCAAATTTTCCATCATCTAAATATTCCCAGCCTGCGTCCTGATGCATTTGTGTAACGCTCACTGATTTATCATAGCAAATATTCTCAAAACGTATCGCCTTTCGCTGCACCTTTTCTAATTTCCAAATACAAGACTTATCGGCCCAAACACTACACACATACTCTAAACGAGTCCTAACTAACGCGAAATAAGAACGCTCGAGAAGTTTTTCTTCAGTCCGACCAACTATTCTCTTAAAGAAGCCGAGTTTCTTAAGTGCTCTTCCACATTTATTGTGGGTGTGGGTACTCCATGCTAAGTTATTCGTGAGGGTTACTCCTAGATAATTCACAGATTCTAATGTTAACAAGTTTATCCCACGAAGACTATACCAATAACCATTATCAATAGATTTTCTTTCGAAGAAGTTAACTACCGAAAATTTGTCTACATTTAGCTCTAATTGCCAATTGCCAAACAAACAATTTATCTAAAAATGTCCACTTCGATCTAAATACGTTTTGTTGATATTCATTATAATTGCCAAAGAAAAGTGACCCAATCATTCCTTCGTAATTCTCTTCCTAATAAAGTTTTAAGACTAATAAACAAAACCATGCTCAACCTCTCTGCTGGTGCCCATTTCTCCTCCATCCTCCATCTGATAACACCGCTGCACTTCTCCAGCTTCTTCAGATAGATTTTTTTCATCTATTTGTCTCCCTTTTCTTTCCTCCATGTTTCCCCTTTTTCCCTGTCCTTCACACGCTCTCTCATTACGTCCCCTTTCCCTCTTCCTCTCCACTCTCACCGCCCACACTCTGAAGCAAAACCTTTCACCGTCTCTTAACAACCCCCAAATACATTCTTTTTAAAGCGACCCGCCTTCCTTTTCTCAATTCTCCCTTAAACAGATATACGTTTCATTTAATCACTAACTCTCGCTTTATGGCCTCTGCGCGAATTTTAAAAGAAACGCCTTTCTTTATCAAAGGATCAAATAGTATTTATATATTATTTATTGTCATTTATATTTTAATTTAAAATTTTCAAAGAATTTTCTCTCAACATCGTATCCCACTCGCTTTGCGAAGAGCTGGTTAACTAAATGGAAATGTGAAGTGGAAAACTATTATCGAATCTTTATCTTTCTCTTAAATCCCAAGATTTTAATTCGATTATTAAAATGTCAATTATAAAACTGTTTGCGTAATCAATTAGTTGTTATAATGAAAAGTTAATCGTCAAAATTATCTCACATTTTAACTCTTTTCTCCTCATTATTACTTGTAATATATCCCTTATTAGTTTTCTGAATTGGGGTAGATAATTTTTATGGCACCTTATTTGTTTTTACTGTTAATTTTACCTAAATATAACTATTTAGGTATTCGTCTTTGTATGAACGTGGGGTTGCTAGTGTAAATTCCCGAAGGATTGTCGAAAGATTAAAACTTTTCATACTTAGTGCCACCACTCTACAGATAACACTTCAGTTTCGTTTGCTACCCCTATTGACTGCTGACGAATATAAATCGAGTTTCTCATTTTCGGCTTCATAAAATTTCGTTTTCGCTGTCTCTCCAAGGCCTATTATTTTGACATTTGGAAAAATATGCGATCTTTCTTATTTGTTATCTTCGTGTGCAGATTTATCACCCTTAAAACCTTATAATTTCAATTTTTCTTTCGAGTGAAAGAACGATGCTTTTAGATCGACCTTAAAATACGAAATTTCACAACAAAACATTGAAGGAAAAGGGAGGTGACTGAGCTGTGAGTAAAAAATCATTCGAAAGCCTTAAATGAGGGGTGGCGAGCACTGTTGGAGTCGATGAATTCGGTGTTGTTTCGCTCAGCAACGGTGGAGAATACCGTTTGAAGTCGTCGCACAGCAATCATCCGAATACAGAAAAACAGGTGTATTGAATTCAGAAATATCTCCTTCAAAAGAACTCACACGGGAGACAGTGGAAGTTTCAAGTAAAAATTGTGGAAGAATATCTACGTCCGAGTAATTACCGTATCTATTTATTGTTTACAGGGGAGAGAAGAGATTTCGATATCAATAGGGGGGAATTTCCAACAGACGCTACCTAGTTTATTATACATTACTCTCTATCAATAAATAAGACACCGCTGACGAATATATAAAGTAGTGTTGGCAACACTGCCTCCTCCGCAGCGCCGGAAGTGTAAGGAATTCAGTTGGATATTGGGGAAATTACATTTTAAGATTCAAATACAGCATCCGGAAAGAGTTGGATGACATTTCCCTCGAGTTTGTGCGCGTGTGAGTGTCGGAGAGGACACATCCGGTTGGAAGAAATTCAGTCTAAGACGCGATTGCCTACACCGTACTGGGACACGACTTTTTTCGTTTTATGCGGAAATCGAATTTTCTACGGATATGAATTATAACATATCCCGGCCGTAAAAGTGATATTCCATTACATTCCATCGTTTTCCTATTGACGTCTTAAGACATCCTTGGATTGTGGAGAAATGAAGGGTTTTAGAGATAACTCCCCCTTTTGAAGAACAGAGTTCCAATTGACAATCTGAAAATAATAAATAAGTATAAATTCAGGTAATCTAGAATACCGTCATCCTCGTTCAATTTTTATCAAGAGGAAGATACTTTAAGCTTGGAATTAATACGAGCTGGGTCCATTTTCGTTCACATAATTAGCTTTCTGTTCCAAAGCGACGGATAAAAATGGACGGGAAGAAGTATTTCGCGGATCGGATGACAGTTGAGAGCAATAGAATCCTATTAAGGTAGTAGTAATTATTTTGTCAACTGAATAAAATGTTCTAAAATGTCGTTTGATCTCACGTAATTCGGGAGAAACCACCAACAGCGATTCCGGTCAAAAAGCCGCAATATTTTAATTTATCTGGGCTAATTTAAGTGCGGATTGGCTAAGAAATTTTGGAACAGTGTTTGGAGAACACTGATTTCTACTAATTTTCATACTTTTACTGTATTTGAAAACCAAGATGATAAGGTGGGAAGATCATGTCATAAACATTAGTCTCTCGATTATCCGAGTTGATGTGGTCCGGGACCTGCTCAGATAATAGAAAAAGTGGATCTACATCTACATATGTACTCTGCAAGCCGTCTTTCAGCGTGTGGCTTGGGGTGTATGCGCCATGACTATTTTTGTCTAACTGTTTACTTTCGCGGAAAAAATGAGTTCTTGAATCGATTCGTTGTAGCATCTTTTTCTGGTGGACATGTAATGACAACATGGTGGACGCATAATATCGGCTACATCTTCTACGAAAGCACCTTCTCTAAACTTATTAAGTAAAATTAAGTCTTTGTTTCCCATCATGCGTCCTGAAGTATTTGAGTACTGATTTCTCGTAATAGTTTTTACGAAACGTATCGCCTTTCGCTGTACTTTTTCTAATTTTCGAATGCAACACTTTTCGGCACTGTCCCATACACTACACTCCTATTCAAGGTGAGGCCTGACCAACGCAACGTAACATCGACCACGGACATTTTCTACGAACCTACGGACCATTCTCTTAACGAATCACTTTCTTAAGTGCTCGTTCACATATATTACGATTGTGGGTATCTCATGTTAAGTTATATGTGAGGGTTACTCCTAGATACTTCGCCGATTTTACCGTTGATAAAGTTTTCTCTCGGAGGCTGTGCGAATAATCATTGGCATTATCTTTCCTTTCGAAGAAGTTAATTACTGAACATTTGTGTATATGAAGTTCCAACTTCCAATCATCGCACCATTTCATAATTTTATCTAAATCATTGGACTCTCCTGAAATACTCCTTACTCCTGAAATACCTTATCTGAACTTTCTATTTCCATATAAATTACCTCTTTTACAAATATGCTAACTTTACTATGAATGTTATTGTTAAGGCCGCTGATGTACAATAAAAATGATAACTGTCCGATTACACTATATTTCGACGAGACTAGATCACTTCATTTTCATGCATTGCTGTAGAACTACGTGCATTTACAACTAGAGAATATATTTGACTTAGAAACCTTTTTAAATAAATTTTCCTTCATGAAATATAAGTCATATGTCCTGATACAGCCTATTTTGTCCGACTGTCTGACAAATTCTTATGCCGACGTTTGCTTGTTAATGCTGAATTGGTTTGGTGCAGTACAGTACAGTAGTATATGTGCCTCGGATAATACGGAAACTCGGTTAATCAGGACTCGGATAATCGAGACTCGACAGTGTATGAAAATAATTCGACTGAAGGAAAAATATTTGTAGACCGTCTTTCGTCAAAAAACGAGCGCTTTTACCATTCAGTTTTTTCTATTCATTCTGGTAATAAAAAACTGTGCATTTGACTTTAATTGTCGATTCTTACGGAGAAGAACGTCAACCAGTAAGAATGAGATTAAGACTACTTCATTCCGATTTTGGTGACTTATCTTTTACCTTTTCCTCCCTTTCCCTTAAGCTTTTAGAATTATTGTTGTGAAATAGTGGAAAGTTTGTACAAGAAAACAACTGACTTGTAGAAAGTCGGGTATTATAGTAAATGTGTGACAGAAGCGTGTTTATTCCTCTCTGTAGTGATCACTCCAGTGTTTGTGCTGGTAGTTGCGGTTAGCGCTCGATGAATGAAAACAAAGAAGAAATATAGCGTGAAATGGACTTCAAAAAGAAAGATTGATGATGTTCAAATGATAGAGGACTTAATCAGCCGAAGGAATACATTGCAATGCATGAAAAGATAGGACGTGTAAAAAGTAAATGAATTATGCAAAGACAAGGAGTGGAAAAAACTGATGTTTTCTTGTGTAGCCCAATAATTCTTTGTCATTTATGTATTTAAATATAATCAGGTTGATTATCACTAAAATTTACTTACATAACCCACCCTGGATGGAAAATATACTTCTATCAAACTCTTATATTAGAATCTAAAATACACTTATATCAAAATCTTATATACTTGGTATCAAACCTTATGCGAACCATGCTCAGATTAGGTGTGTGCCAGTGATTCTGTATGGCTCAGGGCAACCTTAAATACTGTGTTGAAGAAAGCATATGTAGAGAGGTATTTTTCACAGTAATAGCAATGCAATACTATACTCCTCCAGAATCTGATGGGCACGACAACGACCAAAAAATCAGTAATGTTTAATTCATGCGCAGCGCATTTTAGGGTTATAATTGAATTTTTTAAATATTAATCCTCCCCCTAGATGCCTAATTTTTTCCTCCGTCCTTCGAATAGCTTTCCATTGTTAAACCTCATCTTGAGTACGTGTGTTGTGTATGGGATAAGTCGATAAGTATTGCATTCGGGAATTAGAAAGGTGCAGCGAAAGGCGATAAGTTTTGAGAATATTTGCTATGATTAATCAGTGAGTGTTACACAGACGCTTCGGGATGCAGGCTGGGAATGTTTAGATGATAGAAGATTTGAAAAAGGATTCATTTATTAGATAAATTAAGAAAAAGCACGTTGAGAGATGATGTAGCCGATATAATGGGCCCACTGTATTACATAGGCCGTTTTGATACGGCGAGAAAGATTAGGGAACTATATGCTAGAAAATAGAAAAAAATAGTTATTCCATAACTAATTTTTTTCGCTAACGATACGCGAAAGTAATCGATTGGGTAGATTGATTCATTTTGCACGCACCCCCTGCCACACTCCAAAGGCTGTTTGTACGGTACTAACATAGAGATATAGTCAGTCAAGTAGAGTTCAATTCCAATGACCCTGCCTATATTAGCTGCTTATACGCATTAGAGATTAATAAGAGATTAGTAAGAGTTCGCACAAAGCGTCTAGCGAAGATTTTCACCACATTTTAAGCGAATGCAAGTCAGAGAAAGAGTGGAAAAGGAAGGGATTTGGGAATGGAGCGAAGGAGTTCTTGAGAGAATTGGTGGTACGTGTCTTAAGTAAGACTATGTCGAGGAGTGGCGCTTCAGAGGGTCAGTGGAGAGGAGCAGAAAAGGTCGGACAACTTAGGTGAAGAGGAGCTCAAATTAAAAGCGAATTTCGCTCCACACGAAAAACCCATAATGCAACGCACGAAGAGCGTCTCCCTTGAGAACAGATATATAACCAAAGAAATGGAACATTTATAATTTACTTTAGTCAATGTTATAATAATCCAAAAACATAAGTTTCAAACGATTTATTTTATATTTAAAGGAGGTGAGAAAAATGGAAACTGGTTCTTAATGTAAATGAAGATTATGTACATAATATTTTTTTTTCGAAAGGGAACAATCACGTCAGAACCAACCGTACAAAATTAGAGGAATGAATGTGAATGTAGTCGACTGAATTGAATATCTAGGAATCACCCTCCTACGAATTACGAATAACTTAATCTGGAGCACACTTATTCGAAAAATTTGGGGTAAAGCGACTAAAAAGGTCGGTTTTAGTAAGTGAACTATTGGTATATGCGATGAAAAGGTTAGAGAGTGATGTTATATCACCTTGGGTAAGCCCTATCTTGAATATAGGCGAGTATATTTGATCCAGAGTATGAAACGTTTACTCGCGAACTCGAGAAAGTGCAGCCCAGCGCGATACGATTTGTTAAAAAGTACAACTATAGAAAAGCAAGCGTTACGCAAATGCTCTCTGTCGCAAGTTGGTAATCCTAGAAAGAAAGGAGATTAGAAGCTAGGCTGCGATTGCTGAATGAGTTGAGAGAATGTACTCGACATTTTCGGAAGAAGTAATCGGTATTATGCAACCCTTTTCTGCTACTTGGGCCGATTCGACAATGAGCGTAAAATAAGAGAAATAGATGCGAGGACAAGTCGTTTTATGGACTCACTCTTTCCGCGAACGATACTCAAAAACAATAAGCTAAAAAGTTAACTTGAAGGCTTGGTGTTTACGAAAGGCCGGCATGCAGGGTATTTATGGAGATGTAGATAAGGCAAAATAGGTGAAAGAGATTCGTATTCGAAGATTTCTAATCCGCATTTCATGGAAAGAATGTTTGGCTCGATTTAATTTGAATTTGAACTTGAAGTACGGAGTAATCTGATATTTACAAAGTATAAATGCCATATTTCCGAATTTTGATGGTTCGGTATCGAGACAGTTATGATTAGTCAGTTCGACCATTTTGACAATGAGCATGGAATTATAATGAAGAGAAAATGTTATAAAAAATCAATATTTCAGAAGAAGTAAGAAACTAAGGAAGAATGTCGATAACTTGGTGTTTACATCCCCTGCCACATTCCCGTAGGAGTTCTAGGAATCACTTTGTATTTACAGGTTGATTAGGAGTATTCGCTATACTACGAACTATACCGGCAACTCTTTATCAAATTCCTCATTTCTTCACTCAATATTTCCTTCAACTCAATTAAACTTAAAGGAAGGACTGACCAACCCCATCTTATTCTCCCCATTTGCTATATATCAGGAAGTATATTATACTAGTAGCCTGAAGATGAAATGAAGTGTCGAAGCCATGGCTGTGGAATAAATTATTTATTGGTATGGATAAATAGGGGTCTGTGTCTCCTTCTTCATTCAGGAGTATTCACTGTTTATATTTGTCATCAAGCATCAATTAAAGATATATTTGATGAAAAGTGTAAATGATCGTCAAAATCCCTTTCTTTCACACATCCGTCTGAGGAAAGTCTCTATCGATATTCAACTCTGACGTATTTGCTCTATTATTTAATCTCTAACTATTTTACTCCGTGCGGATCTACGGTCACGTATATCAATCGCCAAACAAAAAAGGTAACTTCAAAAGTAACGCTCATCTACTACAGCCCATTAATCAGCGTATTTCATTTAAATAAAAAATTAAATAAAAATAAAGTTCAAAGCTTTCTGCAAACACGTAGCTGTTTTGTCGCTTAAAATGTAGCCTTCAATGGTCTTATATTTTAGATTTTAAAACCATTCTTTAGTTTATCAATCCATTCTTTTATCACTTTGACGACGTATTTGACCACATACTAAATTAAATGGTATTTCAGTGTTGGCGTGTATTCTGATGCTCTTCACTTGCGTTCTCTTCTTCGATGTTACCCCTCCTTCCGTTGGTGTGCACAGCAGATGTGTCTAATCATCCAGCAAACAAGTTGCTGTTTTCGAGAACATTTCGCTGTACTCTATATGCTTCTATTGTCTTCTGCCTTCCGTTCGTTCGATACTGCAAATGTATCTACCCAAGGGGTGTGAATATCGTAAAAGTAGACGTGTTTTGTTTTATTTATGGCTGTAATACGCGATCATACTGATCAATACCAAAATAGGATTTTGCAGTATAACTTCCTTTAAGTTACGAATAAATTTCGCTTCAAAACAAATTTCTTTTCGATGAAAGAGACCCTCAGTATTGACTTAGCGGAAGTACTTCATTTTTATATGAAATAAAAAGCCGTAGTGAATATCACATTAGCTTTAATTAAGCACTGGTTTGGCCTATGCGACATCATCAGGTAAGTTGAACACATGCACTTGCAGTAAGGAAAGGCCGAGGTTGAAAACTATTGGGGTTTCAAAGTAAGAAATTAACCGTTGAAAATATATTTAAGAATATCCAGAAATAGGAAATGAGACATGTTACATAAGACATGTTTGTTGACAATCTGACGGTCCTTCGCTGTCATTCTAAACATCGCGCTTGAAACCTTTGTTTTCAAAGTACGTACTTAACTTCTGTTCCAAAATCACTACCTTTTCCAGCTGATTTTTAAAATTTTCGAGTATTGGAAGGGCCTATTTTAATTGCGAACGTAGCACATCCTTTGTTTTGAAATCAAGGAATAATTTGCATTGTGTAGGGCGCAGCACACACGGAGCACTTAATCACTCTTAGCTCGTCATAAAATTCAACCATTCTTCTATCTATAATTCAACTTTCAGGTCACTTCCACCCAACTCAAAAAACTAGTGGCATGATGATAAACTAAGTAGACTTCATAAGCTAAGGTTCATCAAATATTATGATAGTATTGACAGAATATTAAGTCATTTATCTTAATGTTATTGTCCACTCCTTAATCTCTGTCGCCGTCACCGCTAACTTTGGTATCTGGTTGGTCAAAATATCAGAATATCCATTAAAAAGGGAAAAACTGAGAAAGACTGCTCTGCAGATATATATGTCTGGAAATTTCTTTTATTTAGCCATGTGTTTCTGACAGCTTAATGAAAGTTCTTTGTAAATTTATTTTGATATCTCATAGCAAAATCATTTCGTTTTTCCTCATTTTGTCCTGCGGAAATAAATCATCGGTAGTAAATAAAATTCCTTCCATGACATAACCTAATGCGCTGCTTGCTTGCTGGGCCACAAAAGTGACTTGCAAGAAACGAATGTATAAGTACATTTTAACTGAATAATTTCATGACTCGTGGAATAATAGTAATGTACTCATTCCTACTTTAATTCGTCTTTTTTTTTGCTTCGCCGATTTTACGATTTTATTATTTAATTTCTATCTCTGTTTTCGCGGGTTTTTTTCACTCACCTTATGTGAGCGTTTTCCCGTACCGTGGGTTTTTCTCTGAAAGCCTTCAGCCGAAGAGTTTTTTCCCCGCAATCCTATCCTTTACTTTTAAATGTATTTTTTTATATAATTTTTTAACACTGAAATTCTATGTAAATGTATGACTGCAGAGGTTAGGTGTAAGATAGGCCCACATGGGCCTAACCTCGCCGAATAAAGTGTTTTATAATAATAATAATAATAATTGTTCAAGCATTATCAGTAAAACTATTAATTACATTCTCTAATTGATTTTACACCGGAGCTTATATTATTTTATTCCTCCAAACACATAAACAAAGGAAATAAGAAAACGAAGAGACGATTGGAAGGGAAATAAGGAGATATATGATGGCGAATGAGGAAGAATTAATGAGGGAAATTGAGACCCTAAACTTCTCAATTCCTACTAAAAATTATTAGGATTCCCTTCTCTTGAGAAACCTAACCAAAAGGTCTTTTACAGTTTCTCCGTTTAGTCTCAATTGAAAGATAAGCAATCAAAATGCCCATTTCCAATAGTCAGCGAAAGAAATGCACTCAATTTTACAATTTGCAAAATGGCATTAAAAATTCCCATTCATGTGGAAAACGTGAGTTGTTGGTCAACTCTGTGGAGTGCTTGATTTAGAGCTGACAAAGATATTCTTGTGCAAATGAAAACAACGAAGCAACGATCTGAGGTACTATTATCATTCGAAACTTGTACATCTTCAAATTTCTATAGTTTAACAGAAAGGCTTAAACCATATTGTATTCACTGCATACATTTGGTTCGATTAAACATCAACTCTCGAAAACATAAATAATATAAATATAACCCGAAAAAAGTGCGATTACGTGAGAAACTAACAGTATTTCACACGCTATAGCAAAAAGAAATATATTCAAAATCGAATACAAGTTCCTTCGTAAGAGAACTAGTATCTAAAGAGGTGGCTCGAGCGCTCGGCGTTTACACCCCCTGCCACACACCGAAAGGCGACTTGTAGGGTATTTATGTAGATGCAAGTTTAGTAACAATAGATAAACGCTGAATAAACGAGAAGAATACACTGAGCACTTTCTGAAATTTATAGCTCTAATAACGAATTTCATTTAATTATCAGATCATGCAAATCATATTTAAAACGACAAGACGTTCGTTATCACATTAAAACTAAACTCGAATCGTGAGCTCACTTTAAGTGCAGGTATAAAATCCCCTCATATTTATGTGTACATAGTTCAGCGAAAAAGATGCGGATCATCATTTCCTACGTAAATTATTGAATTATGAGAAGTTATTGCAGTGATTTTTGGTTTATTAGATTGATGCTGAGTCGTGTGTCCATTCCCCAATCTCCGGATCTTGATGATTTTGGAAGATTTAGTGTTAAGAGAAACTTTTCAGCGCTGTTAAATTTATACTGAAGGTAAGAAAAGAAAATATAGTGGAAATAATGGAAATGGAGTGCTGTAATAGAAATTTTCAGTGTCTACTCAATTAAAAGATGAAAAGAAATCTGAATATTGAATCTCTTTATTTTCTTATACTCTGCCTTTACAATAATATGTCCTTTGCGACGAAGGAAGTTTCTTTTAAGATCGTTTAGTCGTATATAGGCATTCGGTAACAATTTTGAATTCAGCATTTGCATGTTGAAATAAAGACTTCACTTTTAAAAGACTTTTGTACAAGAGGACTCAAAAAGAATAAGAATTCTTTGAGAATGGAATATAGAAACTTAAACCGATAAGTCTAATATTGTTCGAGATCCTCGTCTGTACAGAAGGGGAACCACCTAGAGCGTGGAAATAAAACAGAGTTATTTCCACTTCTTTACCTTTACTCATCGACCAAAGATTTCAATCAGCATAAAAATGCGCCACTATTTGTAGAGAAAACACTACACACAGTACCATTCGCATAGGTTACCTTAAATATGACCACATTTATATGAATATGAATACTTTTTTCGAATAACGTAATTGCCTTTTATTGACAGTTTACTTATTAAATACTGTTATTATGATCTCCGTTGTTCCTAATTTCTCCTCCTTTCCAAATAAAAATTATTTCCTTTCCTCGATAATGCAATATTTGCAATTAGTAAATTCAATATGTTGAATACTATTGAACATCGATGTTATTTCATTGCAAAATTCCATTCCCGTAACCTTAATCAAATGCAAGTAAAACTTAGGTATGCGTAAACCGTTCTTTTTTTGGAAGTAAAGAACTTAGTTAAAGAATTTGACTCCGAAAGATGATTACATAGTAATGATACAGTTGTTTATGAACGAATTAATTTATATCCTTCTGCAAAATTCCATTAAAATTGTTTTTCCACGGTGTTCGTCACTTTCAGATATTGACTTTCACATTCCTTCTTCGATACCTCAGCAGCTTATACAATTTTTCCATTCCTGTCTCTCAGCGCTCATTTTTCTCTGCCGCAGAAATCTCCGTCAATTTGGCCCTTTCACTTATTGCGTTCCCCATTGATCCAACCCTTTTCAATTCCCACGTCTTTTTCTCATTTTTGCGCCTTCGCCCTTATTATTTCTTCTTCTTTGATTTCTCTTTTCCTGGCCTTCTGCTGTTTTAGCGACGGATTTCAAGAATGTATTTGTGAGCGAAAAACATTTTCAGACGGTAATTATGATTTAGCTTTAATACTATCAGCCCACGCAATCATAAATTACGTCAATTTTAAGCACGCGCACGAAAATGACTTCATTTCACCATTAATTGTCCCCTAAAAGAGCACCGATACCTGTTAAGTATACACATACAAAGTGGAAACCTCGCCTAGAACAACGGCTGGTGTTGTCACGGAAACGCTGAATAGAAAACGTGGAAATTTGGCGTTGGAAGCGAATGAAAACTGCGAAAAGCGGGCGCTGGTGGAACTCAATCAGGATGGAAAACTACACGAGAGTGGACGTCGTGTTCGTGAATTAGGAAATATACTTCCAAAGGCCGTTTCGTTGGTTAAGGAACGCAGCGTAACATGAATCAATGGCACAGCCTACAAGCGACCCCAGACTAAAGAATGTATTCGTGAGAAAAATGTGTTTTTAAATCGAGTTATCGGTTGCATTTACACCTCCAATTTTAGATTTAGATTTGTACCCCGTAAGTTTCCAGGGCAGGAGGTGTATCAACACTTTACCTAATATACTCTATTAGCTTCTGTGCTGCTATGTGAAAAGAACGACTAGAAGCAACCATCTTACTTCCTTGTAAAGCTTTGTCGATGCCTCTCGGAGATCGCGCTCGTTTTTTACCGGAATTACAATGTCTTTTAATTAGCCTGAAAATTCTGGAAACGATACATTTTTCAGAAAGTTTTCGTCGGTAATTAGATCTTCTGTCCTGGAGCGAGCTCCACCCGAGTGATTTTACCATAGCATATGCCGAACCTGAAATCTCCACGGCTGATAGAAACAAAAGACATACTTAATATCCGAGAGCGTACTTTTCTCGATTTCATCGAACAGATTACCTTCATACTTTCCTATCATGCAAAACACCTTTGACAGTGGTGCATTGGTTTAATCGGCAACTTCGTAATTATCTTCACTTGCGACATTCTGAGGGCATTTCCCGTTCGCTTGCGAATTTCCCGCACAAAAACTCGGTTCAGCGACAAATATTTATCAGCTGTACTCGAATGGAATTCGGAATTCGGTTGGACTGACAGTGAAATGAGAAAATGGATGGATGAGTAGGTTTCGCAAGCAGAATGTGGACATTATTTCTCGGTGACATTGAAACTCCATCTGTCGCACCGCACATATTCCGACGCCGACTACATTTTCGGAATTCGCTTCAATGACAAATTCTCTCCCATCACGCCAGCGCCATCTTTGAATCGACGGTAAATCGAGGCTAAATTACGTTTTCTGAGAAATTTTCGATTAGACATTCAGTTCAAAAGCACTATTTCTCATATTAATATTATGTCGAAGTAGAATATTTTGGAAACGAAGAGACAAATACCGTCGGAAAAACGAATCAAGGAAATGTTGAGCCAATGTCACGTTTGACCGCATATAACACAAAATATACTGACGTACTATAATCGAAATATGTCATTATCTAAATTAAAATGTTCTCGTGTGTGATTCCTAATTAGAATGGGAGTATAAATTCTTTCTATTTGATTTTCATCATCAATTACAGTCAACACTAACTATTAAGTCCATCAGGTAAAGTGCCACTCTCACTTAGTGCCGAAAAAGACACCTGTACAATTTTCCGCAATGCTAATCACATAGGAAACTTCAAATTTATGCCAATTCATTTAGTACAAATAAATATTTCCCCAAACTATATCCAAAGGGGCGCTTTCAGGTTTTTCTCGGAATTTCACATTACACTGTACACAAATTGTATGTATGTTATACATTTTAGTAGGAGGAAGCGATGTGTGGAAGGAATGGTTCGTTTTTAATGGAATTTGTGAAGACAAAGACATGAAACAGCAACACGTACTGTACGTCAACTTGTATATTACAGGTACATAATATTTCATAAATACATATTTTGTAATAAATATTTTATAATATGCCATACTTTTTTGTCTCCTACATCATAAGGTTATCACAATGATGCATATACAATGATGCGATGCATAGCTAGCAATGAGACACCCTTGCAGCGTTGTCGAAAAGTCCGTTTATTTATCGGCGTCGCAGGAATTTACTCCAGATTCTTCTTCAGAAAGCTTGAAAAAAATATCGTCGTGTAGCTCGAGTCTATTTCTATTTCTATATATGTCTATTTCTGCTATTATCCTCACTTTAGGTAAAAATTTGTTCTAAATAAAACCGTTTTGTTCCATTAAGTATTATATGTGGCAATTATTCAACCGCGGTAATTAAGATCTACTGTAATAAAGGATAAAGGACAGAGTTATAGCATGTTATTATACTTTTCCCAATGATTTTCCTTGTTTGGGTTCAGCATTGGCTTGAAGTTAAAGAATTTCGCGGAAAATCGAAGACCGGCAATTTTCACGAAATTTGGTCAAGTTTGACCCCCTGTATCATTTTGATGCGCAGGAGTTGACGTAAACGACTTAGTTAGTTGTACGCAGAATTTTTTGAAAAATAGCCATGTAAAGTTTGAAATTTCTCACTAGAAAAATACATTTTTATACTTCTGCCGAGCTTTTATCGTTTCTAGCCCACTGTGCGCCAGAGGCGTATGGTAGGGACTAAATTAACACTTTACGAAATCTACCCTATTAGCTTTTCTGATACTATGCGGAAAGAAAGACCAGAAGTGACTATTTGTTTTAGTTATCACTTCCTTGTGAAGGTTTGTCGATGCCTCTCCACGATTACGCTCGTTTTTCACCGGAATTTCAATGTCTTCTACTTTGCCTAAAAATTCCGAACGGAAGAATTTTCCGCAAAGCTTCCTCAAAAGAGAATCTGAAATTTTTCGTCATAATGCCACCTTCACTTAGGTCCAATAATTTATGCTGGCACAATAAAAAAGTTTGAATGCCTCTAAACTTATGGTAAGCATGGAAATATTAGCCACGTTATAGTTAACAATTCGATTAACTTTTGGTGCCAAATTATGAAAGCTTCGTGATAACGAATACTCAGATTCGACGAAGCAACTTGAGAAAAGATTATTTTGGAATCGAAAAATGGGATTTTCAGCATTGGTTAGTATGAAAGCAGAAAACCACGGACATTTTTAATATGCAACAGTTAAAAGGGCCCCTCCTTCAGAATTTTTTTATTTTCCGAAAAACGCTCTAAAGTTCCTAGTCAATAAACATTTTCCAAGAAAAAATACACCTACATAAACATCCTCCAAGCAGCCTTTCGGTGTGTGGCCGGGGATGTACACAGTTCGAGTTACCTCTTTAGCTTATTGCTGTCGCGTATCGTTCACGGAAAGAATGATTTCCTAAAACGACTTGCCCTCCCATTCTTTATCTATTTCTCTTATTTTATGCTCATTATGAAATCGGCCGGTGTAGCAGAAGGAGGTAGGTAATACCAATTACGCCTTCCGCAAATGTGCTATGAAAATTTCAAGCAATCGCAGCCTAAACTTCTTTCTTTCGAGGATTCCCAACCTGCTTTTGAGATTATTTGCTAAATATTCAACCTAAAGGCTGTCCAAAGAGAAAACGGCTTGAAATTATATACAGGTCCTTAATTTTGACTTTGCAATCAGTCCGTTACTCCTAATTATTGCAAGGTTAGGAACCCGGCGGTGCTCCTCAGCCATGGCTGGCTTCTCGTCATCCACTCGATGACCAATTCTTCAATGAGACTTGTTATTGATCCCCACAAAAGAACTGTGGACGACTATAAATTCATGTTAATAAGGCTTTACGGTGAATAATGTGATTCTTCATTCCAAGATTTCTGACAACCATCGTGGACAAACAAATTAAACAAATTCAAGAGGAGGGAGGAGCACCTTCATCTTCTAAAGAAGCAATTAATATATTACGAAACAGAAACAACATCAACCGCGACGGTGGAAGAAACGAACTGAAAGGAAGCGATTAAAGTTTACATTTCATTACATGTGAAAATTACGCAGTATTTTGAAACGGTGCGAAAAAACATTGAGCGTTCGTGTGTTCAACTTTTTCCACAACAGGAATCCACAGCTAAAGGAGATCAGTTGATCCAGTAGAGTAAGCTGAGAAATTAATGAAGATTGGCTTCCCTGGTTACATAAGAAAGACAGTCCCCAATTTCCATTTTCTTGCCAAGTAAATTAATGAGCCGGAGCGAAATCGAATTTTTCCAAAAACTTACGTTTATGAAACGATTAATTGAGTGAGCTTATGTTCTTATTACTCCCTTCCAACTAAATATTTTTTTATTTATTACCCAATGCCCCCATACTGGACCATCACGGTGGAGGGATTGTAACAATAACAAAGGATGAACACATAAAACGATTCCCTAACGAGAAGAATCCGACTAGGTGGGATTCGAATCTGGGATCTTCTGTCTGGAGCGCTAGTACACTAACCACTCCGCTGTCGCGGCCAATATGACTAACAGATACTATTATAGATACATTATTAAGAGTTAGTAATGATAATCTCTTTAATACATTTGAAAATCCGGAATTTCAGTGTATTTATGAACTTTCATGGGATACGTGGAGGACTTTCATTATCACATACGTTAAGCATGTTGCAATGAATAGTAATGTGACAAAAGCATTATCGCAGATGAAACGATGATAATAGATTTAAGTGTTGCTGACATTAAACTGTCCTATCGGTGGTAGAACGGTCCGATGAAAACTGAAAAAATAACAAGAAATTACAATATATTGAGGAAAAGATACTGAGGTTAAATATCGTAGATTTTAATAGTATACGTATGGGATCGCATAGAAATACGCCATGATAAAAAAGAGGGGCGCTGAGCGAATAAAAACGCAAATGAAGAGAAATTATCTTCGGAGATACAAAGGGAATTCATAAAAGGACCGCTAAAAAAGTTAAATACATTTGGTCCCTTTAAGTTAACACTCCAACGTTGATGATGGAATCCAGCGATCTTTTTTTCGTTTGTTTGCGGACTCAATTCAAGTCACAGAAATGTATCCAGAATTGATGGAATACGAAATTGATTAATTCCCTTCTTTTTTCTACCTTTTCTGGTGGAAAAGACGCTCGAGATAAAGCTAAAGACTACATTATCGTATATTTATTGGTGATTAAAGCAAGAGAGCTAAATTTCTTCTCGCGATCATTCGAAATTCGCTCATGAATAATTCAAACGAATTCGAAAGTTTGCCTTCGAGTAATTGAAGGCGCGGTTCGATTTACTTTGGATCTCACCTCAAAAGTTTTAAGACTGAATTCCACCAATTTATGGGCCCGAATTTAAATATATTACAAACAGCTCAAGGAAATAATATGAAAAAATAGAATCTTCATTTCCAAATGCCAGATATCATAAAATTCCATTTTCCTGAGAAAAAGGTTTTCAGTCAGTTCAATGTATAACCATGACTTCTGTGATCAATGATTCTTCATTTGTAGCAATACGAATGATATTGTTAAAATTAGTAACAATATTATAACCGGTAAATAGGGAAAAGGTATTAACTAGAAAATGGAAGAGAGAAGGAGGGGGTTTATTCGGAACATCAAACAGCGATGATACTTCAAGAAATATTAACTTCAACAAATGGTCGCCTTTAATAAAGCGCAGACTCTTTGAGATCTATTGGAATTGAGTGTGGATGACCAGCATTTTGCGATGCCAGTCACGGGTTGAAAGGTCAGAGAAAGGGGGCCCATCAAAGGAAAGGTCGAAGAGACAAAAGAAAAGGATCAAATGAAGAGAAAAGATAACTCAGAGGAAATGAAATGGTGGAAGGATGCGAGAGATAAGGAATGGATTGGAACCCACAGAGAATACGGAAATGAGAAAATACTTTCTATTGCTATAATCCCCCTTCACTCCGCGTAGCTTATCGAATTTATTGATACTTTGTAACAAAAACAGAACTGTATATTAATAAGTATTGATGTATAATTTTGTTACCATTCTTATCAAAGACTTATATAAAATCCCCTACTATATATTTGGACGAAAGAGCAGAAAACAAGGTAATGCTTCAAATAGCGGTAATCACTCCTTTCGCAGAGAATTCCTTTTAAGTGAGACTTTCCTGAAAGAGGTATTTTAAAAAGGTATTTATTTTTTAAGATCAGTCTCTCCAAGATATAAAATCCCAGAATTCCCTGCAGTTGTAAAACTATATATAGTCCACAAAAGGTTAAAAATTAGCTGAAATCGTTGAAATAGGCCATCCAAGGGATCAAGTTGACATTTTAATACCGTATGTCAATGGTATATTAAATTATCTACTTATTAGATTCAGCAGTTATTTTAATATGTGTTATTAAAACTGCTATACATTTTCACTCTTGTAAATTGTTATAAAGTTTATTCCATGACATTTACGAGAATCATGTAAAAAAAAGGAATAACAAGTGTGAAAAATATCGACACGACTGGGACTCGAACCCAGGTCTCCCACTTTCCGGGCAGGTATTCTAACCACTGAACTACCGTGCCGCGTCTCTCTCACACTGTTAAGGGAATGCTTTGTGAGCAAGACNTGTGAGGACCTCGGACGGCAGGTTGTGCCACTATGTGGAGACTGCCAGTCTTGCTCACAAAGCATTCCCTTAACAGTGTGAGAGAGACGCGGCACGGTAGTTCAGTGGTTAGAATACCTGCCCGGAAAGTGGGAGACCTGGGTTCGAGTCCCAGTCGTGTCGCTATTTTTCACACTTGTTATTCCTTTGGGATTTTCCGTAGGTTTTCAATCTACAAAGACACCTTCCTTTCCTTTAATCCATGTAAAAAAAACAATATTGTAATTTGAAACAATTCTGCGGCCTCAGGAACGCCAGTGAAGGCCGCATTCGGCCTTTTTATCTTAGCAATGTATCTATTCTAAACGTATGCAATTAAATATAGAAAGGTATTTTTTCACTAGCAAATTAATTTCATGCAAGGGATAATGTTTTATATTTCCTCTGTAATTTACTCATATCTACGGTTATGAAAAGAGCATTACAATAAAACCAACATGATTCTATAAGCCTTGGGTGAACATATTATTCAGTATAATTTATATACGTACTTATCAGATAATTAATATAAACTTTATGCATTCACTCGGTTAATCTTCCATGCATTTATTAATGCTGCTCAGCTTGGGGGTAAAATATCGTTGAAATGCAATTCATGAAAATTTTATTAACTTCTCATGTCGAGGCAAAATATGAACTACAGCAAAGAAAACTTGACAACATTCTCCCCTCTCTCAGAAGAATTTTCTCTCATACATCCGAAACGGAACCGAACAATCTTTACCAACTCTTTTCTTACAAAAGTGCCAAACTATGCTCGGGTTTATACAACGCTAGAGATGATATATCTTTCAGATTAAATTCTTAAGAATAGCAAAGAATTATATTCTCTAAATATAATTTTTTCACCATTTGATAATTTTAACTCAGCCTTGCTAAGATCCATTTGAGGAAGATCATTTAAAACCCAACGTAGGGGAGAGTTATCTATGTCGAACCAATTCCCAAATCGCACTACTAGCCCAAAAAAAACTGAAATACTGCAATTGGGTCTCATCTATCACCAAAGATTGCTACTTCTAACATCTCCAAGCACATCTCACTCGAGTCGTGGAAGCTGGTCAAGCACGAAATATTTTCTGTACATTTATATTACAAGAGTATGTGTCTATTTATATATTTACAAGAATATGTGTCTACCGAGCTAATTTTTCGGATTTTCATGTTAATATAGGAGACAGGTGAGTTTTATTCTTTTATTTCAACGAAATATCATATGTGTGTTCTCTCTCGGGTTAGATTTAATGCCGTCGCTTCAGTGGTATTCACACGCCTTTAGGCAGTGGAAATCATTTCTTCAAAATGTCGGGGGTTCCCAAATCGCAGCACATCGCCGTGTGGTTATGAGTACAAATTAACGTCAGTTCATAAATAATATGTGAAAATAATTCAAGGTAGGGATAATTTACATGCTTTTTCAAATACTGGTAAATTTTGTGTGGATTATTTAAAAGTTTTAGATTTTTCAGTCAGAAAAATATTCAGATATTTGTTATTACCATCAAATATAAGCATTTTTTATTTTTTTATACTGCAAACTTGTTAATACAAATTTTCCATTCCATTATGGCTCTAAAAATCTATACTTTAAGAAGATATTTGATACGTAGATTAGTTTGGTTGAAACTTAATATTCGTAAGTATTTTAAAATGGAGTGCGATTTGGCATACCTGAGGTGCAATTTAGGTAGCCTGTTACTTAAATTGCACTGCTTGGAAGGGTTTTTAATTAAATGTTTAATAAACAGTTGAAGTTGGAATTCAACTTCATAATCAATGTTGAAGAAGGGGAAAATGCTTTTTAACACGGCTGAACCCCGAGAGCTTCAACTTTGTTGCATGTTTTTATGTAAAGTAATTTTTTTTTAACCGGTGCAATTTAGACAATTCTCCTCTTATTCAATTGAAAGGGACGGCAATTGACAACGACGACAAATCAAACGAAGGAAAGCCGAGAGCAGAAGTAAGATCCCAATGCTTATTAAGTCAAGATTAGATGATCTGGACTCAGCGATGGAGTTGAACATATTCTTAAAGAAAAAGAAATGTATGAGAGGAAAGGAATGAGAGAGGGAGCGAAGAGATGTAAATATTTGAAAGTTAGAATAAGGGGAGTGGCGGAGTGATTGTGAAGAGACGTTTGGAAAGGAGAATGGATTGGTGTCTCTAGAGAGATGTGGAGAGTGAAATGTAGATACTGTGGGATAATGAGGTTCGTGGATGAAACGCAGAAATGTGAGGGAACTCATAAAAATACCTGAAGACAAGGAAAGGTGGAATTTTGCACGAGAGGTATACACAGAGGAAATTACTCAAGGAGAAAAGGACGGGAGAAAGTCTTTTGAGACAGGGGTTCGAACTCGATTTTTCTAATTGAAAGAAGATTTCCTTCTAGGATGAACAGAAGTTAAGATGACGACTTGAAGGAAAGTTCCTACATTCCAGATATGCATTCTAATCACTACACTACGATTCTAAGTCATTTCCGTCATATTAACACGTTGATTACCAGCACATCATTCCTAATGATACCGCCATAACGAGGTATTTCTCAATCGATTTTATGCCCTGTGTAATTAAAAAAAATATATCGGCATTAGTTTCCTATTTAGCAAAAACAATCGAGTTTCACGATACTCATTTTCTTTTAAGACTGTTTTAATCCTTGTGAGACTGAAAAAGAAGTCCTTGGTTCGATCCCCGGACGTTACTTTAGAATAATTTTATATATCAGAAGCAGGTTGTCCTACTGTCACAAACGCCAATACTCTTCTTTATAAATAGATTAAAGGGATGTACTCGTATTTTGAGATTTCCCAGTGAATGCAATCTTTTTCAGGTATTGCCAAGGATTTTTTACATACATAATTTGGAACCGAATGAAAATTATACTTAACTACCCTCGGGTAATAGAAATAGTTGAACGCGTAACGAAACTGACTCGTCATAAACTACATGTATAAATCTATATAGTCAACAAAGTTGGGCACTAAGGATACGGTTGATAAATAACAGCACAAACACAAAAAATCATAAAAAATGTATACTCTTTATGTGTATTTCGCCATCTAGGAAGCCATCATCAGAGGAAAAAAGAATAATTTCTTTTTTGTGCCTTTCTGATGATGCCTTCTTGGAAGGCGGAATGCGCTTAGGGAATTTACAATTTTGGATGGCCGGTGGAGTAAGTTCTATAATTTGTAAATCTATATATGCATGTAAATGATTATACAGTAGCTTGTAGGCATGTGGTACAAACACCATTGAATCTGACTTTTAACTGTCGCGTTAGCACGCCTAGCACGTGCGTTCTGATTTTTCCAGCATCGGCCATGGAAGTAAGGTGGACGAACGACTACGTCTTCTTAGAGTTTGTAATAAAGTATAATATCATAATCTTAAAATTATAGAACAAGCCAAACGTAATTCAAATTTTGCCTGGAAATTTACAACTAAAACTAAAAGAAAAATATTTATATGCTAATTTATAACCTGCAAATTGTGTTGTTGGGCGAAAGGGTGTGTAATGTGGGCAAACACTTGAAGCCGCTTCCTTTTAATATGTCACCAATTAATTCATATCAATGGAAACTTTCACAAGTGTTCCAATTCAAGGGTTGTTTAATCTGTAGCATACCACCTAATCAACCCCCATACAATCGTACATTTTTTACCGATTAAAAACTTTCGTTCTTAGTTTGAACATAAATCTACATAAAGAATCTACAAGCCGCCTTTCGGCGTGAGGCAGGGGGTGTAAACACCAAGCGTTTGAGTTACCTTTTTAGCTTATTAATATCGCGTATTGTTCACGGAAGGAATGAGTATCTAAAACGACTTGTCCTCGCATCTATTTCTCTTATTTTATGCTCTTTGTCGGATCAGCCGAAGTAGCAGAAGGGGGCGCATAATGCCGATTACGACTTCCGCAAATGTGCTTACTCTGGATTTATCAAGCAATCGCAGTCCAGCAACTAATCATCTATCTTTCTTATAATCCCTTACCTCTAAATCTTCCCTTACTTTATGACTCTTGACCTATGCTGAGAAGTATCTTTCGACAATTGCCGAATGCTTTTAGCAAGTCTCTACAACTTATAAAGCTCTTCACAAAGCCTATTAGCTATCATCATCCTTCTATTAGCAACGAATGCAGAACCCATAATCTGGAAGGAAAAGCTCCCTCACTCTCAACAAACACCCATTGGGTTTCAAAGACGAGAGAAAAGTTGAACCTCTTCAGCTGCCAAAGCAAACTAATACTATCTTCCTCTATTTTCTCAATAACAGAGAATGCAAAAAAGGAACAGAAGACGCAGAGAACCGCCGTATGTCGTATGGCAAGGGGTGAGAAATACCTAACCCATTAATAAGCCAACTGGTTTTGTATTCCCAATTGCTATCAGGAACAAGGGGCCAGCAATAGCTATCAGTTGTCGTTATAATCTTGTGAAACTCTGTGTCGTCTGGTTTCGGAAATCGCTCTCACTTACAATAAGTACGGGAATCACGATATCCCGTATTTCGTCATACAAATCAGTACATAAAAACTTCTGGAATAACATGTGACTATACTCGGTTCTTCTGTCCCAGCCAAGGGTTTCGATCATTTCGTATGCACTGCTATCAGAACTACGAGCTCGTATAGTCTCCCTTCACGAAACGAGACGCTCTGCGTTGTACGCGCTCCAAGATCAAATCCTTCTCGTGTGGATTCCATACTGCGCAACCATACTCAAGCAATAGACGAACGAGCGATAATTAAGCCACATCGTTAACACTCGATTTACTACCCCAGAGAACTCGGTTACATTGCCTCAAAGTCTTATCAGCTGACCCCAATACAATGTGCATTTTATACGGTAAGTTGCTACTGAAAAGAACTCCAAAATATGTATACTGACTTACGAATTCTAACGTTCTACCACTAACGTGATATAGGCTTTAAAGAGTAACCCTTCTTGAAAGGAAAATTTTCCTCTTGTTATTTACTTCGAATAAAGAATACAAACTGAATTGGACGAGAAAAGGCACAGGAGAGTATTTTCCCAGAATACTTCGATGCTCTCTTCATAGGCTCTTCTCGAAAACTAAACCCCCAAATTCTGCGATCAAATTAGCGAAATCACATTTGCGCACGGACTCTCCGAAGCGATCCCACGCAGCGGAAAACGGTGCGAAAGATCAAATGGACATCGTGTAAAAAAATCACTATCGGATTTCGCCTTTAAATAAAACATCAGAGAAGGATAAAAGAAAGGCGCTTTAGGAGGAGAAAGGACGAGAAAACAGAGTCTGGGATGAACCAATCGTTGACGAAGATGGACAAAGAAGAAGAGAAGATGAAAGAGGGCTGAAGTCGTCGAGGGAAGTTACCCTTGGAAGTCATTGAGAATGTAAAATGGATAAGGGAGGAAGCGAAGGGGAGGCAGAGACAGGGCTGCCAAATTACTACTATGATAATCCGCTCCAAGCAATCAAAATACTTGCAAAAAATTCATAAAATGCTTTCCGCGCAAAGGTTAACATTCTGGAGCAGGAAAAAACAAATTTATTGGCGAAAAGTGTTAAATTTTACGTAATTATCTTATTTTCATTTACTTCCACAATATTGAGGGCATGTGATCTGAGTGTGTGATGGTGACTGATCTCATTGAAAAAGATTAATTTTACGATATCTTCAAAATGTGCATAAAAAGAAAGGATAAGATTTACAAAAATACATTATTATTTTTCAAAATGCTTTTATGTAAAACTGAGTGATGCAAATACATATCGGTCATATTAGAATGCTTGCATGGAGTATAGGAGAGAAGACCGAAATTTTGAATCATACTGATCAAAATTCCTCGCAAAATGTTGTGCTAGACGTAAAAGAAACCCTTTTCAACTGGAGCACAATGGTCCACACGTTTGTCCCAAGAGAGAAATTGCTAATCTCTTCAATAGACTCTTCAGTTCATATTTTTATGGTGCGTTGACGTTTTCATTTGTGAAATATCTTTTCCAATCGTCTGAAAAGAATTTCAGAAACTTTTAATTTCATACCTTTCACTCACTAATTTATAAATACAATTCAATCTGAAACACGAGAAGTGTACTATGCCGCAAAATTTTAGATTTAAATTTCAGTGAAAGAGATAATCAATTAAATCCTCCTGTTGTAATGGTTAATGGATGGATGATTCTAAAGTGAAAAGTTTAAACAATAACGAAGCGATAGTAAATTTACTGCAAACGATCTATAATATATCTGGTGTTAATTATTTTGTAATTCCTTACTTAAGCAGAAACTACACCTATTACCTTCCACTAAATAGAATATCGAGGGATTGGAATCATTACCGTGATACTATTGACTCTAATAATATTTAACTTAATGCCTTCATGAATTACATTATGGACAGGCTGTGAAACTGCTTTCCTTCTTTTAATTTGACTATTATGTAATGTTTGACCAATTTTATATAATTGTTTTAAGTTTACAATACATCTTTTATAATACTTTTAATATGTGTATTGCTGTATATTTGCTTTATTTTGTACTTCTACCCATCTATTTCTTATGTCACTTTTATAATACTTAATGTATATTTTATTTAAAGTGGACTCTGGTAATAACATAATAATAAGTATTATTATAAATACAGTAATAATAATTGCCTATGTTACACAAAACCGGTATAAAATTTAATAACAAAGAATTAAGTATCATATGAATATAGTTATTTACATTCTCAATTGTAAATCATGAAAAATTTCATTACAAATATCATTATTACGGTCACTATATCCGAAAATAATATGCTTAACTATTTTGTTATTATATCCATTATATAAGCCATGTTATATTCTTTGATTTCTTTAAATAAATAGACAAACGAAAAAATGAAAATTAACAATCCGTCAATGACCAAATGAAAAATTGGAATGCTATGGAGGTTTTACCATTACAAAAATTTCCACTGAGATTACTGAAACTCTGAATGCAGTAATCTAACGATAACAGTAATAACTAAAATCTAATCTATTAAATACACGTTGTTAAGTCCCATATGCAAGTCACTAATTCTTGATTTGATTAATAATCCACAATTTGTGCAAAAAATGTCCACGATCACAATAATTGCCCGTAAATCTACGCGAAATGATATCGTTTATCGCGGGATCTAGCGGAAAAAAGTGGAATTGGCAGCACTGAAGGTAAGTGAGGAGGGATGGGGTGCCGTGGGGTTGGGTGCCGTGGGGCTGGGTGGGTGTACAAACACAGCGCAGACGACGGCTCGAATCAGAAAGTGGAAGGTATAATGGAAAACGGTGTTGGCATTGGAATAAAAGATGAGCTGTATGTTAATGAATTGGATCCTGGTGAAATGTTTCCCATCAGAAAAATTTCGAGGAAATATTTTCGATTGAGACGAACTTTAGGGCAGCTTTCGTAGGCGCATTTTGGCAAATTGTGCGCTGATATTTGTTTAAAGGGAGAGCTTTAATCAAAAGCCGAATCCGGCGCATTTTCAATCGGAGCAGAACGGAAAGTCTACCGTTTTGATAGAAGTACTTTTTGAAGGTTTCCTACCCATATTTTATTGCGAATGTTTAAAGCAATCTTTAGAAACATTTAATAAGCTCAGGATGGTGGGGTTAGCTATTGTCTTGAGTAAAACTATTGCGTATTGTAACTGTTTCTGCAAAATTAATGATTTTAAGCAAATTCTTCTGTAACTAAGAAAAGAAAAATGAGGAAACTATTGTAAGAGAAAATATCGAACTTATTTTTATCACCAGAAGAGATTGACCAGAAAGAGTTTACTGTTATTATATTCGTTATCATTCGTATATATTCGTTAATATATTCGTATTTTAACGTAATTAATACGTATTTTACTAATACACACATCATTATGAGATGAAGAGTCGGTCAGAATAGAGAAGTAGCTATCTTTTCTAAGTAAAACTTGAACGAGACTGAACAGTAAAGAATGCGCTTGTGTCTGGAAAGGGGTAAGAATGACTACGACATGGATTCGGATTTGGTTCGATGAACCTAAAAAGATGAGCAAATGATGCAAATGGGAGAATAATTGAGTACAAATAGCAAAGGAAATAATGAATAAACTCAGCGGAAGTAAAATTAACTAGTATTTTTGACTTCTTTGTAAGTTAGACTCACAAAAGCTTATTATGAGATTGAATCCTAATTTGGGGAATCTCCTCAGATAATTAAGAGATCAAGGAGACTGCGGAATACTTTGCTATTTTCAGACTTCTAGCACTCATTGCGAATCTCAACGCTGAATGTCGAATTAATGGTTTTGAAATGAGAAACGTTCGAAGGCAACTGAAAGCGGATTTAGTCTAATGATGCAACTCCCGCAAAGTATCCAACAGGCTCTGGTTTTCAATTTCCGTTTTCATATAATCGATTTTCAATAGATTATGTGAGATCCTATGAAGTTCTCCTAGAGATTTTATTCTTTATCGAGTTTGATTCCACTCGTATGTTCTATAGAAGAGACCACAGACTTCATTAGCATAATCCCTAATCTAAGAGAATCAACGTGACATATTAAAGAAGATCGGGAACAAATTCTCGTTGTGGGATTGGAAACTTGAAATATTAGTAAAATTAAGCTTCTGTATATTGAAACGCATGGTAAATTAATAACAGCATTTATTTTAAGTAAAGAAAGGAACGCTCCATTCGTTGGTTAATTCAAAACATACGGTGGCTTATTTATCGTTCTAAATGATATCCTCTAACTCTAAGAAAGTTATTCAGAAAAAAAGAATTCGTTTGAATAAAAGAAAAGGGATTCCCGGCTTATATATTGATATGTTCCACACCATAAGGATGCTTCTCATAAGGTTTGCCTCCTTTGGGAAACCAGAAAATAAAAGAAAGCAAAAGATGAAGCATTATGTTTATGGAGCTGTCCGACAATTTCCAAGAAAAAGATTAGGAAAATAATTTCACAGATTTCTCAATCCACATGATGGAATGGACTGTGTAATCCTACCATACAATCGATAAATGCTAAATAACTGATACATTAGTGAAAACTAAAGGATGTCGAATTTTTCAAAAGCAATGGGCATTGGACAAATTATTTTGGTGGCGCTTAAAAAACTATTGCGCGCCCGCTGAGGCGTGCAACTTACAAGGAATCCATTTCTACACGCAATTGTATGCCGTACAGAATGTATTCCTGACAATGTCGTAGAGCATGGGGAAGAAGTAAAGATAAGTTTAATAAATTTGAAGGTTAACTAAAATAGTTCACGTATTAGTCCTAAAAGAATGTTATAGAATTTTAGCAAGAGTATGCTTAAGAAATTGAAAGCAAGATACACTATGGAAAAACCATTATTTAAGAGGAGAAAGATGAACGCGCTGGGTTTTATTTTCGAGATAACAGCAGGCAGTAATGGGATGGTTTAAGAAATTTAATCGAGACGCAGTATTTCTAACAACAAGCATTAAAGTAACACTTAGGCTGCAATTTACTAACTTTCCAAATACTCCTTTTAGGATAAGGCGGAGTGGAATAAGTTACCTGGATCGCCCTTTATGTCCTTCACTAAAAATCTAATATCTTTTTGTAAGTGAGCTTCCATAATTTCGTTGAAAAGAGTACGCACTTCGAAATAGTTGTGGGAAAATTCGAAGAAGAAGCGTGAGAGGAGTATCGAACTGTTCGGCAGGATGGCGTGTGCCAACGGGCAGCTAAGATAGCATCACCATGGAAAATATTACACGATTTACGATGTATTATGATGAAATGAATTATCTACATACAAGGGTAGTCTCAGAATTACCCGACCTGGTATATAGATGGCGGTTGTTGTTTGAAAATAATTACTGCAGTCGAAAGTATCAAGTTTAAAAAGCTCAAGTGTGAAATTTTAAGACGCTATGTTGTTTACTATTTCTTTGACAGCCACCATTAGTGAAAGTTCTTAGTTAATATGTAAACATTGGTCATCGTTATGTGATACAATACTTTCATTTGAAAGGTCTCAGTCCAACCAGTGTCAAAGTCGAGCTTGATTCTACTCTGGGGGAATCTGCTCCTTTGTTTAAAACAATCAAATATTGGGTGGCAGAGTTTACACGAGACCGTAAGAAACCTTTAAGCCTTTTTAAAAATCTTCTATCTTCTAGAGACTCCCTCCCTGCGTCCAGTAGCAATCAAGTGGCACTGACTTATTTGTCGGAACATTTTTTACGAAACGTATCGCCTTTCACTGTACCTTTCCCAATTCTCGAACTTTCGGCAGGCTCCCATACACTAGGTGAGGCCTAACTGCTAGGCTAAGCGATAGCTCATGAATTTTTCTTCACTTTTAGCGACTATTCTCTTGACGAATCCGACTTTCTCCATCATATTTCAGGTTGATATAATAATTTTGGGTTATGTACATAAATCATAGTTATAAACCATTGTATTGACTATTTCATTTTAACGTGTATTTTTAAATTGAGTATTCTGGAATTATTTTCATATATATTGAAAATTATCAACATATTATCATTATCTTTTTAAAATAGATTAGATATTAATTGTAAACGTCATAAACTATATTGATGATATTTTAACTTGACCTTTTCTTCATGTTCGTGTATCTCATTTATTAGAAAACGTCTTAATTATGTCTGATTCTAATAGCGTTTACATCACATTTCGTTAAAAATGTATGTATGTTTAATGTAAAAGGGGTACCGAGAATTCCAAATATATAAGGCTGCCGCAATACCTATATCTAACTACGAATGGTATAATGGTGTATGTCTAACTACACTAATGGTGCAATATAATATACTGGTATATATGGCATTGGTATTAATTAATAAATAAATTTCATTAAATAAACAGTTCTGGCAGTAAGTGATTAAATGATAAAATTTTGAAATAAACGAGATCGGTAGAACGTAGAAGACTGCAGGGAAGCCCACTGCCTTGTATACCCCTTTGAATGGAAGCGGAACTCGAGTTTGTGAACGGAGGAATAAATGGAATGCAGTGCATCCCAATAGGATTAAGTGTAGCATAAACAGGAATGGCAGTCAATCATAAGAGAGTGAATATGAAATGAAATGAATGCGTTGCTTTCCTACACCTTTCTTCTACCCATTTCGCAGAATATATTCGACCCAATGCACTTGACAGCGTAGCAAACTCACCCAATCTGACATTGATTCCATTCAATTCCCGGACAGAATGAGAGTCATGCTCGAGAGCTTCAGAAATATGTTTTGAGGAAGGCCAAAAGTAAGGATTCGCTCGAAACTTTCCCAGAGTAAAAAGGCAGAACTGTTCCTTTTGAATGTTCTTTTGTGGAAGACATGAGAGTTGCGGAAACACTGTTTTCACTTGTGTTTGATTCGTCGTTGCCTTGACTACGGCGATGACATATCGACCGGCGGAGGAAATCCCCAGGGTAAACACAGCAACCGATTTCGGTCCAGATTTCCGGTAAATGGGCAGTTTCCGCGATTGCCGAATGAAAATGAAAGAAAGGGGTGAAAACTGTTTCAAAAGCGGCAGATAACGTCGTAATTAGTTGCAATCAAACGAAACAAAGGCCCCAAAAATGTGAAACGAGGTAAAAGAATTCGTTGAGAAAAACTCAAAGCTTTCAAAAATAGGCTGATTAACACACACAGAGATAAGGTGCACACAGAGTCAAACACTGAACTAGAGTTCTCCTTTTGCTACCTCATACCATGTGTAATATGAAATGGTATTATTCTCTGGGGTGCCTCTGATGTATTTAAATTTCAGAAATGTGATACAAGAGTTATTCTTAACTTAAAACAATGGGATCGATGTAGAAATCATTATAAAGAGCTGAAAATAATGTCATTTTCCTCAAATGTATTTATCTTAAACAATCCTCTAGATTAAAAAAAAACATGGGGTCTATGACCCTCAATTCAAATATACATCACTATCACACAAAATCAAGAAATTATATTTGTATACGAAAAAACAGAACAGAATTGAATAAGAAAGGAACATTTCATGCTGGAGTGAAATTTTACTACAAATTGTCCCAATCCTTAAAAGATACATTGAATGTAAAAGTATTTAAAAGTGAATTAAAAGGCTTTTTCATTGATGGCTCCTTCTATTCAGTAAATGAGTACATAGATTATGTATGTACACGATAATAAGAATTGATTTATATGATGCCATACATTGTTTACCAATTAAATTGTATTTTGTTATAATGCTGTTTTAAATTATGTAATTAAAAATGTAATTTATTCCTAATATTTCCTGTTAGTAAGGTGTAAGGTTATATGTATTACTCGTATTACTTTCTCGACAAATCTATGTAAACTGTACTTTGCCTGCTGACCATAAGCTATACTAGACTACTATACTAAAAGGGTAATTAAGGTCGGCCACAGGCTGGCTCCGGCGATTTGGTTGCGTCACCTATACGGATAGTAAATTATACATTGCAATACATATCCCTTTGCACCGGTCACCAGTTCACGAATAAAACCGGTAGCGACATATTGCACGGATACGATTTTTCTTTTATTTGTTGAATTTTTAAAAATTTGTTATTGTCAATAGTTTTTGCCGCACAGGATAGGGAAAATAAATATTTCAATTACGTCTGTCTCAATCATTCTTTAGGCTGTGGTAATACGGAAATTACTGAATGATGATTGATTCTAAGCAATGCCAATCATATTTGTCACTCGGTAATGAATCCTATTTGGCAACCATCCGTGACGTCGTCGTCTAGCATTTTAATCACAAGAAGTTCGGTTGTTAACGAGATTGTTTACCAAAGTTGGGCGAGACGAATTAGCGTGTGAAATAAACCGACGCAATCCCGGAAGAAACGCATTCAGAGTTGACTATTTCACTCTGAAATATCTCTTTCGCAATAAAAATAATCAGCTCAAGAGAGAGCTTAGGTCTCGAGTAGGGGTGGCGAACCCATGGCACGTGTGCCCAAAGTGGCACGAGAGAACTTTATGGTACGCGAAACTCTCACTTCTTGTTGCGCATTATTCAATTAAAAAGTACAGCACAGCCAAACCTTGGATTGCGAGCATAATTTGTTCCGCAAAAGTTCACGTAATCGAAAGCACTCTTACATCAAAGCGATTTCCAAAAAGGAACTTGTCCAGTGTCACTTGTTTTCCCTTATATTAAAGATTTCGCGGAAATATGACATTTTATTGTCGATAACAAATTCATCGCTCGCGATGTTACAGTGTTGCCCGAAGATTCTTCATCAATTTCAATTTATCTTCTTGAAGGTTCGTGAATTTTCAGAAAGATAAAATAACGCGGCCTGACTTTTAAATCACCTCTTGCATTAGCGAAAAAGGAGATGATTCCATGGGCTTATGGCTGAGCTCTGCATTCTCATGTAATTTATGTCCTGTTAGGCATCTTTTTCCTCAATAATCCCGTCTCATCATATTTAAGATCTTGTTGCGGCAGGTAACACTCGTAACAACAAAGTTTGTTTCCTCAAAGTCCTCAGTTTGGTTTACGTTTTCCTCAGGAAAACGTATGTGTACAGCGTGAATATACTCCTATGTATTTCTCTTAAGGCAAGAACTCGCTCGTATATCAAGTCGAAATTTATTAAAACAATTTTGCTCGTCTTGTGAAAAACTCGCAAACCAAGTTACTCGGAGAACGAGGTTTGACTGCACCGGAATAAATACATTTGGATTCTGTTAATTAGTAATGATTGTGGTTATTTACTTCAATTACAACATCTTAAACTCCGTTGCAGACATATTATAATTGGTAATATCCTAATCTCTTTCTATATTTGTCACACAAGTCACACACTTATCGAGCATGGTATTCGTCCCACAAAAGGTACGCTATCGACTCTATGCTCTGTGATTCTTAAGCTATGAACAGTGTTATTAATCAATCATTGTGCTGGGCACCGCTTATGGTAAATATTCAGAGACAAAAGTAAGGACATTTTAACTCACTCCTCACTTTGCCTCGTAATCCCCATTAGTCCTTGTATCTTCCATTTCCTCCTTAATTCTTGGAGGGTGGCGAGAAATGAATTCCGTTAACATCAAAGGAAGAGAATGTATGTACAATGCCTGCTCAGTTGAAAAGGGAATCCTTAGCGTCGATGAGGAAGATATTAGGATTAGCCGGGATCTTTACAGCGTAGAATAACGAAGAGGGCCATCTACTCACATGCCCACACTACTGCGTTCTATACGATAATTTTCTAATTTAGTGTCTCCTCTCCCATTTAACCTATTGTCAATGCAAGAAAGTGCGTAAATTAATGATAAAAGTTAACTTAAGTCGGCAAAGATTGGAAAGATTTAGTTGTGCATTGAAAAAACCAAAGTCAAGCTTAGGAAAAATATTGCAATTCGTTAGAAAACGCGTTGCCTTTCGCTGCACCGTTTCTAATTCCTGAATACAGCAAAAGATGATGCGGAACTAACGCAACATAACATCGCTCGCGAACTTTTTCTTCGCTCCGACCGACTATTCTCTTAACGAAGCCGAGTTTCGTAAGTGCTCCTCCACATATATTCTGAATGCGGATATTCCATGTTAAGTTATTCGTGAGGGCTAATCCAAGATACTTCACGGATTCTACTGTGAATTACCACGGATACTGTACGAATAATGTTTAAAAATAGACCTTCTTGAATTTGAACCAGTATTCGCGAATATTTAATCAATATTCCTCGAAGGAAGTAAATTTGTCACGGAATCGAGTATATCTTACAAACCGTCCACAATTGGGGAGCATCAACGAAGCCCCGCGAATTGAAACGGACATGGCGAACGATGAAGGCGAGGTATTTTAATGGCGAAGGTTTTTCTCGTCGAGAGAATCCTATTAAAGACCCCCCGACAAGCAAATGATAGAGGCTTTGAATCGTTTGAAACGGATCGATCTGTTTAAACATTTTACGCGATTCTGAGCGACAGCAATAAAAAAACGAAACTTTAAATGAAATTTATCGAGAGCAATCAAAGTGTTCCATTTACGAATTCCATCGATAACGGGAAGCAAAACGAAAAAGATTGGAGCGTTTTTGCGTAATGCGCTTAGCGAAGAGCTTTTCAAGCGATTTAATTACTGTTTACCAATGAGTTTATAAGTAAGTGCACTACACAGCAAACGGGAGAACTTTGTCGGGTGATTTTAAACTAAAACATTGAGAAAGACAGCGGAAAATCGAATTTTTAATATTCTATAAATTAGGTTTTCATAAATGTTCCTAATGATGCAAAAACTACATTTACGAATACTAATAATGAACTAGTACCTACCTAAGCACCTCTAAAAGTATTTAATTTATTTAAAAAATATATCTATTACCGTATGGATCCAGCCTTCCTAAGTATGACGGTGTAATTTGTACGTCTATGTTAGTTCCAGCCATTAATTCCAAATTGACATGCAATCCTCGTGTATATTAATCAGAGAATTCATGAGCTCGAAATCAGCAATAGCCTTCGTCGCCAAGGAATAGGTTGTTAATTACAGACAAATTTCAGTCTCGAATATATGTTATCACAATTTTGAATCTATATCAATATTTCACGACTGAAAAAGAATCTCTAATCAGTCTCCTTTCTTATGACACTTGTCTCGATTTCGTAGGACCATTATTTCTAATTAAATTTTTAAACAGAAACAAAGTCTGCAAGACATGAAATCGAAATTCACCTGCATTTCGTATGGAAGCGTAAAATGGGTATCCGAACCTTCTGAGAGGTGTGAATAGTTTTCGCGGGGCTTTCAACCTCGTAGAAACATTGCAGTTTGTATAACATCACTACATCAAGTCGTTTCTGAGATAGAGAAGACGGACAGACATTTTGCTTTTAGATGATAACATTAGAGAATACTCAAATGGAGGACAAGAGAGGGATGGAATACAATTCTAGCTTTGATTAAAATCCTTTATAGCAATTTAACGGCGTCTGGCATTTAACTGATCATTACAGCAACTGCAGCTATTAACAACATAATTTATGAACAACATTTCCGCAGGATTCGTAGGGATCAAAATGAAAATGATTAAGGGAATGGGAAATTTAGTACTTGAAAGGGAAAGGGGAGCTGAAAATTGAAAAGAACTGAGCATGAATATGGGGAATCGATTGCATAAGATGTGTTGAAGTTGAGTTGAAGAGGATAGCGCACGATAAGATTGGCTAGACGGTCAAAACGGGCAGATCAAAGTCAAATGCAGAGAAAGCGCGCCTTAAAATCCAAATCATAAGCGCTAATATTTAAATGAAGGTTGCGACGAATAGGTAAACGGGTACGTCACTCATTACGTGAAATGAAGTCGCAATAATGGCATAGAGCGTTATTTGTAATCCATAGCCTGTTACGCGAATGATGGACTTTGAATGGAGACCCTTGGTTCAACTTGTCTGATCGAGACAACGCTCTGAGCACAAGGATTCTATGCAAATACAAGCTCCGCAATAAAAACTCCACTTGCATCCGATTTGCATACGCGACGATGCCTCTGAAATTCTGTCCACCAGATGAATCCTCAAAAGGATGAACATTTTAGGAGACAAGAAATATATGCATTCTTTCCTTGGAATGGAAGAGTGTAATTTTTCAATAAAAATGCTAATCACATTGCTAGCCATTTTTATGAATCCATCTAACGATATGCATTTGAAACAGGAGAGAAACAGGAGTGCATAAATTTAATTATATCGTCAGTTTATACAATTTTAATTCATTAAAACGCCTCCGAAATTTATGGAAACTAAAAACCTATGGCTTGGGCCACTTGCATAATCACCGGGACATGTTTTGGTTACGTCCCACAATCATAAAATATAAGACAGCATTTGAAAATAGAAAACAGTGGGGAATGGAACATGGAATCCTCACTAACATAAATATAGGACGCGTCAAAGATATACTTTTTGTATCAAATTAACGTTTTTGAAAAAATTAAAATGCGAGCAAACTCAGACTTCATGATAATGGACAATAGTTCTTAAATGTAATTAAAAGAAAACGAAAAACTGTAGGGCACTTTCGATAACACGGCCGAGTTTATTTTTCTCCGAAAACGCGTAATGATGTGAGCAGCAGAATCGGGTAAACTTTTGCGAAGGTAGAATAGGAACGATGGCCACAAACATGGGCACGCTGAATACTCTCCGTCCACATGAGGCAATCGGACTGAAGTAAACTAAGTGACAGTATAATCAAGTGATAAAAGCAGAAGCAATATTCGAATTACTAAGCCACCGTGCGTACGTTTCCATGGATTCCTATAGAAAGGGGGGGAACAAAGTTAACGAAGGAATGGCTTTTACACACATTTCTCCATTAACAGTGGAAATATCCATCCTAGATCTTTCAATTTCAGCCAATACTATTTAATTTTCCTATTAAATTAGGACCATGAAAAGGTAGTAAATAAAGCAACACTTCAGCAATGATTCGAAAAAGTAAATTACATAGTATAAATATTTTACATTGAGCGCTGTCGTAGGTTTCTGATATATATGCCATTAGCGTAAATACATATATTCGAATTACTGTGTTAGATTGGGTATTATTAGCTGAATGTCGGACTGAGATAGGCTTATGAACAACTCCTACATTATTAAGACAATGCAGTACCATTCAATTATTTGAACATGATGGAAAAAAAACTCTTTTGGAATACATTAAAGACTTAAAAGAATAAAATATGATATTCGGGTTATCTACTGAGTTACGTAAAAGTGTGTTCAATCTGGTTATCAGTGCTAACTGGGATCTTCCCCGGAGTTACAGTTTTGAAAACAAAAAAAAAACTCAAGAAAATGGAAGTAGAATAGTTGGCGAAATAAGTATTATGAATAAAAACCTTGCAATGCGCTGTCACTGAGAACCCTACCCCTATCGCCTGGAATGTCCTAACGGTTGGTTTTCTTTCAAACTACGACTTTTTGGAGTTACTTTTTCAAAACTTTCACAAAACAAATACAAACAGCCGTATTACATTTCCTTATAGATATCTTAACTGAATTCTCGCTGGTAAAAAAATTATTCATTTTCTTGTGTCCATTGCTCATCACTTCAATTAACACAAGGATGTCTCACCCCGCCACATACCGAAGGCGGTATTTAGGGTATTTATGTCGATGTAGATGAAGCACGTAAAACACCCCAAGAAATTGCAGACAGTATATCCCTCGAAGTCAAATTTATGGTAAAAAAGTGTCATACCAATAGAAGTAAATAATTAATGTACATCTATATTTCAAGAGAGCATCTTGCAGGAGGGCAATCTTGCCCTTCAATTGAGATTTATTATTATTATTAACATGAAATAACTAAAATACGTTATCTCCTAATTTGAGAATATTATGCTTTCAATTTACAGATTAGTCGGTTACGAGTCGTATTTAGCGCTGTAGTAGCCCACTGACCAATTACTTGTTTAATTTTAGGATTTCAATAAAGCACATAATTAAATACATCAATAAACCTTATTGGCTATAACTCTTTCTATTGCCTTATATATGTGTTAATTCGAGCTTTCTCCTTTTCAGGTGAGTATGATAGAAGCATTTCTGTGGTTCATGTCCTAGTCAACCTACGAATCAGTGAGTATGCAACAGTAGACTAAAATTTCTCTATTTTGTATCGTTGCAATCACGGAATCACTCAATTACATTCTCAGATGGGGAATTGTGGTTGAGGAAATTGTGTATATTTAAATTATCTAAACACACAACATGATGTAAAAAAAGTTTGCAGCAACTGATTTTCTATTTCAGAACTTCTTGCGTAAGATTTTTCAAGTCTATGTGGGTAAAAATACAGAAACTTCAGGCGAATCCGTTTCAACGGAACTGATTAAACCTTAAAAAAAACGGATTTAAAACCCAAACGCATCAAAACTGCAAACTTATTTATTCGCCCTTTACTATTCAAACTTGACCAATGGTCTTGAGGACTAAATTAATTTAGAGGAATTACGTTATTAAAAACCGTGATAAATGCTATAATTTCACCTTTTACATTGAATTATCTAATAGAAGCAGTTAATCTCACGATTCATTGCTTCGAGAGTGATAAAAATATTACTTCGCAAGAGTATCATCCCGATCTCTAATAATGTAAAGAAAACTTTCTTATCTTCTCTTCTCCTAGAAACCAAATTAGAACAGTTTTACTATAGATGGAAGATGTTTTAGGAGAAAATTTGTCTTTAATTAATAGTAATAAATCTATATACAAGTACATTACTTTCTTCGCATTTTCTAAAAGTTGGCACGAACTTTCCGGACAACCCAAAAGTACCAGATTAAAATTTGAGGTCGAAAGATGGAAGCAGTCTCTGCCAGACGCCGAATGGCGGATTAGGGAATACAAACACTACTTACCGTTAATTTTCAGTGTTCGCAAACGCCAAGAATATTACTCAAGTCTGAAAATAGGGAAATGCAACAGTTTTAAACAACTTAATATCTTTTTAAGGAGTATTCGTTTCTTCAATTTCTGGTGTTTCGCCGGTGTTACCTATCCATATTCCCACGCTTCGAGAGGCATATTCAGTTTGCCCAGGGATAAAATTAGGAAGTAAGTGTAACGCAAATTTCACTACGAAGAAGTTAAAAATGAATGAATATCGCAAACAGACTATTCTGAATAGCGGAAGAGAAGAGAACTGCTAAAATTTAAATGCAATTCTACGGAGAAAATAAAAACAAACGATTATAAATTGCAATAGTGTGATCGGGGCTTACGTAAAAGTTGCACTCAATCATGGATTAAATAATAATTTGTTACTAAACGTTGTATAAAATCTCATGATTGTGCTTTTTGGTATTCAAAACTACGAAAGACTTATGAACAAGGAACAGTTCACGAGCATCACCGACAGAAAAAAGACAGAGAAAGTGATACTCTGCTTTGATTGGTCTTATTTGTCACGCTTGATACTGATATCCGGAACATGGGTGAATGTTACTGCATTCATTGGACAACACGAAACAATAAATTTGTTTTGAGAAAGTTGTGCTAACGAGATTAAATATTCATGCCAATTCGAATACTTTAATTCCCTGGAGGGCTTTAGGCGTGGCCTCTCTACAACTCATTAAATAACAAAGATTGCAAAAGATGTTACGGATGCCTTTGATGAAAGACAAGCGCCAGGTCCTTTTTTGTAGATTTTCGGTAGGCCTTTGACAGAGTTTGGCATGGTGAATTACTTTTTAAATTAATAAAAGCCAACTTTCCTTTATATTTGACTAAGTTCATCGCGTATTTTTTTAACGATAGAAAATTTTATTAACGCTTTTAAATTTGCGACACCAAGTGCTTTTAAAACTAACGTGGGGTTACCTCATGGCTCTTTATATTCGCCGACGTTCTCCGCCAACATATCCCAACATGAGGGCATGGTTTTTAGGCAGATGACACAACCATTGCGGCAAAGAGTATTGCGCCAAGTATCGAAAACGCAAAATTGTAAATATATCTAAACAATATCTAGCAATGGTGCAGGACATGGAAATGAAATTCAATCGCACATCTACATAAAACCGTGCAAGCCGCCTTTCGGCGTGTGGCAGGGGGTGTAAACAACAAGCGTTCGAGTCACCTCTTTAACTTATTGATGTCGCGTATCGTTCGTGGAAAGAATTAGAGAAAAATTCTTGCCAGGAGCGACCACTGAGAACCCTAATCTCTGCTGGTTGGAAATTTTCAACGGTTAGTTTACTCGCAAACAACGGCTTTTCGGAGCTTTTCTCGAACCCTGTCTAATAAAGCAAATCAAACCTATAGATAATTGACGAATTCGGTGTACGACTTTTCATAGAAATTTAAAATTTCCTGCTCGAACAAGATCAAAGCCCACAATCTAAAGTCAAAAATTAAATTTATTTGGAACGTAACAATTAGCTTTTATAACTAAATAAATCATGCGCCATCAGAAATTTTTAAACTCATGTGGGTTACCCTTAGGGTGTCCTAAATAAACAGAATAACAAGGTGCGCCCTGCGAAATTAAAATAAATACATCATAAACCTATGCTGGCCACCAAAACGTTTAAATTTAATCTTTCAAGTATCTTCAAAAAGCCATTTTAAATCAAAAAGTTGAAACCAGTGGATAATAGGTGTTCGTACATTCTCTTGTGTTGTTAAACCCCCTGCCGCTGGAGGCTTCGGGTGTATGAATCTAAAGTCTAAGTCTAAACCAGGAAGCGTTTCTAATGGAGGTGATGACAAGAGAAGATGTTATTACAAATCAGAAAACTTTAGTAAAATGTAGGACCGGAACAGGTTTACACAATCTTTCAAATGTTATTTTTATATTTTTAGTTTCTGCACTTATTTGCCTCTTTTTACACTCGTTCATTGGTTGAACCTTAGACTTTAGTGTGGTGCCTTTAATGCATCTTAAATTATCTCATTTTAAAACGCAATCGAATATTATTTCGGTGACGACACCTTTGTAAATGTGCCCCGGAATGTCCTCGTTCCACCTCTTATAGTTTACACAGGTTCTGACTCGGGCATCATAATCTCCTTAGTTTTTCATGTTGGGATGACTGTTACCATTGCCTCGTTTAAAACATTAGCATGATCTTTTAGTTGCTTCAATTTCTTAAAGTAATTGACGAGTTTTGCAAATAAAACTTAAGGCTGCATCAACCTTTCTTAACCTCTTTTAAGGCCATTTTAATCACATTTGGATCAACAGTTTTACTTCTATAGGTTTTTCTTGTATATTTTCGAACTATCTTTTATCTAAACACAAATGTGCATAGCCGTTAAAAATTGATAATGAAAACATAAGGTCCATACACAGCACAGGGTGTAAACCTGCCCCATGTGCCTTGCATAAACTTGCTCCCTCGCCATGTATCCGTTACAACTCGTCCTCTAAGCTTTATTCATGAAGTGAGTAGTCAACTGAGTAGCTTAAAATACTCGTATTCGCTAAAGAAGAATCTAGTAGGATGAAGCATGACTATAATGATCTAATGGTACAGTATCAATCATTCAATGGTGGTACACCATTAGATTGGTGTATAGATTTAATCTCCAGAAGAAAAATCAAGAGGAGGTGTCTATTTCACCGGTCACTGGTGTAGCATACTCCAGACTGGCGTGAGTGCAAACGGAGGCTACGATAGGTGGTGCGATCCCACCAACAATAACCTTGTGCAAACCCTGTACCAAATTTGCCCCGGTCTACCCTACCCATCTTAGTTTCCATTCTTCCATGATGGATTTCAGCAAAACGTTGCCTGATGCTGTAAATTTTACTAGTAAAGTTGTTTACAGCACAATAAAAAAATTTATCTGTTGTTTTGAGAAAAGTTTGCAAGGATCTCAATTTTTATTTGAACCGTTAAAACTGAATAAACAAATGAAATTTTTAAGACATGTACCATTTATTGTTTGATGATAAGATAAAGGACTAAATTAATGGAATGAAAAGGAAATAACAGTGGTCCAATTTATTTATGGCTTTACATGAAGTCGATCCTAATATATGGACTTGAAAATAAATTAATCTGCGATGAAAGAAGAGATGCGTGAGCAGTACGAAAGGGCTGCTTGACGTAGGTTTGGACGTGTAAAATAAAGGAAGCAGAATGTCTAACATGTCCAAAACGAAGAAAATAGAGGGAAACCAAGGAAAATGTGGTTCAATGTGGTGTGTGAGATGCCGAATGAAGTTTGCATATCATTGATCGTACATACGATACGATGTAATATTATGAGCCAAGTAACGTCCCAATATGCTTGTATTTGTACTCCTTATAAATTCGATTAAGAAAGGCTATTTCATGGTGAAGATTCATGTCTTGTAAAGAGGAAGCGAAAGGAAAGAAGAAGAATGAGGGGATTTGACGGTATAATTAATGGGACACACAGGGATGCTCCATGAATTCTCTTTGGGCCCTTTATCTGCATATCTCCTGCTGCGGTACCAAAAGAAATCGAATCGCCGGCTACATTTTTTGGGGCGGATGCAGAATCTGCTTAATTCCTCTTTTCTTTTGTTTATTCTGCGTTGTTTGTGTTCCGCGGCCGCTGTTCTGTTTATTTTTTCCATCCCGTTCGCCATTGCTGGTCCCTTATTATTCTTTCAGTAAAGGATTTGCAAAATTGGGTTATTTTTACATGCGATACTGGTGTATTTCGCCCGATGTTCTTTCGGACGTTTTTTGCGAGGGCCAAAATAGAAATAGAGAAGCTTAAAACTGAATACTTCCACGCTCGAGGTTGAATTTCATTCGTCGGTATGTTCACTGGATAAAAAAGCTCTGCAGAGTATGTTGTCATTCCCTTTTCGTATTCGTTACGAATTTGCGATTACTTATTCCTCCACAGAATTATTACCGGTTATTTTTGGCGCTTTGGAACTTATACCGATAACTTTATGATGCGAAGAATACTTTTTCCTAAAGAACAACTGACAACATCTCCTCGGGCCTTCACATTGGTGTCTGCGACTAAATACAAAATAACGTTTTAGAGTTCATTTAAATCTAGTTCGTTTAAAAGTTTAACGTTCATTTAAAAAGCCTTATTTTAAACATTTTGGAATGAAACTTCTTAAACAAGAAACTGAATGATCTCTTAACATTAAATTATTGAAGTCATCATTTATTATGATTTTGAGGATGGCGATTACACAGATTATACCTGCGATTTTAAATTTCGATTTTGAGATATTTATACACCTTAAGCTTTTTTACTGAAGATACCTCAAACACCGTAATCATCCCAGCAATTTAGTGGATATTGCCATTTGTGAAGCTGTTACCGTTACGAAGTCAACAGACGTCAAAATTAATTCTTTAGCTACGACGTTTTCATAAACTTTTTCTCTCAAATGTCTGAATTGTTTTTTTTACTGAGGGACGATAACAAGCTTTTTTCCAAGATGAGTATGAAAAGCCGCACAATCACACGAGAAACTATGTACATTACAAAATTTTCACAAACATGCTAACATTTTCTGATTTTGTGGTGTTATTTATAATTACGTTTCTAAGCAACTTTTCGGACGTAGACGTGGAAAAGCAACGTAATTAAGGATGGAAGTAGTCGAAGACAAAGCGAAATATAATGGGAAGGAATTTACGAGTAAAATGGATATAACCTCAACTCTACATAGCGGAGATAATTCCCCAGCTGGCTCATCCAAATGCTCAGAAAGAAAGAGCAGATGTATGTACAGTCAGAAAAGAGAGGATATTATGGGATAATGAAGAGCTTCTTTAAATATGGAATTACGGAATTTTCTGAAAAAGACGGAAAATCTACGATGGTGATAAAGAAATGAAACAACCTGCATTAATTCAGTTTCAAGTAGGAAAAGGAGCACTTGAAAGGAATTTTCTTGTAGATAATTAAGCTCTGGAGTTCAGTTAATTAGTGTACTACTTTTTGGATGATATCTCTCAATCCTTTATCCTCTAATAATGGCCTTCACATTTTTTCGATCCGATGTATATTGACTGTAATATCATCATATTAATTTTTTTTTCGATTGGGTGATCTTTCAAAAGAGGTTTTAACGATTTTTAAATCTTGCATTCTTCTACCCATTCCCATATGTTTTAAAAAGATTCTCTAAAGGATACAATCGAACTACTAAAATTGTATATTTTCTCTCCAGGATAGCCAAGTGGCCAAAGCGCGTCCGCCGTTGGTGGAAGCGGGTTCGATTCCCGATTAGGGTTATATATGCTAAATGGCCTTGATTGTCAAAGCAATTTCTGAACATTGATTCTAATACCCATATCATAATATCCGCACTTATAAACACGTAAAGGTAGGCTATTTAAGCATACTTTTAGGAAGAATAAGAGGTTAATGATATGAGATACTACTTGTACTCGAATTTGTTTCTTCCTTTTTACGCTCATTGTCGAATCGGCCCAAGTAGCAGAAATGGGTCGCATAATACCGATTACTTTTCAAAAAGTGTCGAGTTCGTTCTCTCAGCTCATCAAGCAATAGCAGCTTAGCTTCTAATCTCCTTTCTTTCAAGGATTCCCAACTTGCGACAGAGAGCATTTGCGTAACGCTTTCTTTTCTATCGTAGCATTTTTAATAAACCGTATCGCCCTGCGATGGACTTTCTTGAGTTTGCAAGCATTCGTTTTAACACCTGCGTCCCACATACTCGCCGCAGATGGGGTACTAACCAATGTAAAATATCACCGCTCTCTAACTATTTTAGATTAAAAATGAAGATTATAATTGATCTTTAATATTTAAAATGACTTACCATGGAGATAAACAAGAATATTCACTTATACTCTAAATAACAGTATATTACCGGGCCCTAAGGCGAACGTTAACTCAAGTCCATTTTAACTATAGATTATAATATAAGACCAGAATTTCCTTCCATTTTTAGGATCTCATTTAAGGTTTAAAAGGCGTTCAATTTAAAATTCCGTAGTTTTTAACTTCACTTTGGTCCAAATGAACGACTTTAGCAACACTGTCACCTCAAATCCATGTTAGGATTTCTCCAGGATGGTCTTCTATAAAATTTGGTACTTCCGGACACATCAAATCTCCGGAAAAGTTTCCCGGAAAAGCTGCTCAGATGACGGACTTTTAAATAAAAAAATAAAACTTTTGAATTTTACTATTCTGAGCGGGAACAGTAATCTAAAATTCAAGGAGGGTTTAACGACGAAGTATTTATTCAACATTGCTGTTTTCAATCAGCAGGAAAAAGTTAAGTCAATTGCCGTGTAAGATGCCAGCGTAAGAGACAAGGAGGTTGCAAGAGACCGCATTGCATGCCAAAATATATATTAGATAAATAGGAACTGAATGAAAAATTAGCGTAATTTTTAGATGCCCATAGCGAAAACAGGTCGATAAATATTGATTGAAGGATAAATTAAGCAACAAAAGTTTAATATTTTAAATTTTTATGAATATTTTAATATGAAAATGTATCGCTCAATTTCTTTTCCTATGAAACTGAGTGAAAGAAATAATGGCGAAGATTAACTTCAGCCGGAATATTTTCCAATGGTGGGAGTTCAAAGGTTTTTTTCACACGAATAATATAGAGCAATTGAATTCTGGCTGTTATCTATTCCAAGGATCATTTTATGAAAAAGCCGTTTCTGATAACGTATTAGATCGGTACTTAGAGGGTTAAAGTATGAGATTGTCTATATACAGGTTATCCATTTTATCTTCTTCAGATCATACATTGCCCATGCCTAATTCCTGTAACATCTGAGTTACTCTTTTACCTTCGTCTCATATGTCTAAAACACACCGAATTGGCAAATCTAGTTTGTATGCATCTATTCTTATCACCTATTTGATGAAAGTTCCTTAGCATTGGCTATATTCTAATAAAGGCTTTGATGCATGCAACTTCTGTTACTTTCGTGTTACATTATAAGATTAAAGTGACTGGATTTGCTTACAATTCTCTGGATGTGAACGTCTACCTGATTACCCTAGAACATTGCTGCCTAACGATTATTGTTCTCTGATCGAATACTGAAACAATCTGTTTCTCTAAACAACACAGTAATGAGTTGCAGTCAGACACTCTCTTGCGCAATCGGTACTGATTTCGACCACGGCTTTAAGATTTTGGACGATTATATATAGTACAATGATCAATACTCAAACCATCACTACAATTGCCATAAAAATTGCACCGACAGATTTCCGTGCGCCGGCTGAACGCCGACTCTCGTCACCGAAGAAACTTTCGGAGTACATTGCAACTGCATTCCAATCGTCGATGAAAGCTCGTTTACATGCGATATTTTTGCTCCTTCAAATAAAGTGAGGACTTTAAAAGGTTGGCTCAAATAACACAAATCAATTGTGGATACTGTGCCGCGACGTTAGAGACTTGCAAGTGCATGGAATAATGTCTCACTTTGAAAGTACGTTTAAGTCAAATTTGCAGACACGCAAGGAGCAGGAATAAGTCATTGCACACTCCTAGAATATATAATCACTCCGCCAAGCAAGAGAACACGAGTTTGAAAACAACTTTGTCGTTTGGCAATCTCGTTATACGTCCGCTTCTTCTGTTTTTCGAGTTGCATGACTACGTCGACTGACTGACTGAAGGTTCAATTCATCGCAGCTGAATCATACGACACAGAACGTCAGTTACGGAGTACAGTAGAATTTGTGTGTTTACAACGACCTTCAGAGAATTGCTTATAGTCCAAGAGGTCGGATATTCTCTCATTGAAGTCGTTCTCATAGCGAATCGTTCATTCAGGAACAATTGAAGTTAGGAAAGAAAAGTCTAGCTCTATCCATTGCTTAAAACTCGGTAACGAAAGCTAAATATTCCAACTGTATTCGTTTAGATCTGCGATACGCGACCTCTGATAGGTTGAAAAGTGTGGCATTTGCAATGTGAGCAAATACAGTTAGATTACGTAAAAAAAATGATTATGCGTAAAAAGGATCCTCGGGATTCCAACCAGGTTAATTCTGGACACAGTTTAGTCGCCAACGTCTCAGAGCAACCCTGGGGATGATGACCGAGTTAGTCATCGAAACGTTAGCGACTAACATGTCTCCAGAATTAACCTGGTTGGAATCTCGAGAATGCTTTTTACACAGTATCCACCAGGAAAGCCTAAGATCTTTAAAATTATGATGCTATTCCACTACGAGAATAATGTCTTCTTTACCCTTAGGATGTCGCGACATTTTCATTGTTGTTCAGTCTTCAAGTAGGACACTAGTCAAGATAAAGAGTGAGGTAGTTTTCCCTTACAATCCTCTGAGCCAGGATGTTAGGAGTCTATGTAAGTGCAGCGAAATGCCTCTTTATAACACTTTCGTAGCATTCAGTAAGGAGTTCCGAAAACGAAAGTCATTAATGAATGTCATTAACACCTCAGTAACTTTCATTTTATCTTAGCGAATAAGAATGGCGCAAGAGTAAGAGAAACGCATATACTTTTCTTTTGTCATGCATCAGAAGACGAATGTAAATTCTGTCTGTACATTCTTGAGCCCGAAGGCTGGTTTGAACCTCATCCACAGTAAGCAACGAAAATATTTCGAGATTCGGCTGAGGCGACTTGGAAAATGAGGAGTGAGATAGTTTGCCATTGCTTTCCTTACTGATTGTGAGACGAAATGCTACAAGCGGAACAAGTCCATGCAAGTGAAGCACAATGACACTACGAAAAACACTTTCCATAGCATTCAAGAAGTAGATACCTCAATCAATTTCATTATTTACCAGCACTCATACCTCAGCAGATTTCATATTATCAGAGCCGTGAAAAAAACTGCAAAAGTAACTAAAAGAAACATGTTTCTCTATCCTGCACCAAAAGGTAAATAAAGCCAATTATTCATCAAATAGAAAAGAAGAGAAGAAGGAAAATGTTTTTGATGTTAACTTAGTATTATCTGATGTAAAACTTTTTCGTTTGAGTTACTTCTGAGAAGTTGTGTGCAGCATCCAACGATGAATTTAGGAAAGAGATCTAAGAAACGATAATTGCAATGTAGAGTTTGGTTTTTGCGACAGTTGATTCGTTCGTAAAAAGTTTAATTCCTCGCTTCTTGATGCATAATAATATTTTCTCTAAATATCCGATTAACATATCTTTCTGCATTTTATAATTGATGGAAGAAAATAAAAACATTTTTAAGTCAAAATGAAGGTGTAACGTTCTCCTGTTATGAAATATTGGCATTTCATTTCCAATTTGGTACTTTTTACACCTGTATCCACGAGTTCCAGTAGTTCTTAAAGTGTTTCAATAAAAAATAGCGGTATACCAGAATTCCAGAATAATTCAACTCTATTCAACGCCGTCACCTTCAAAGTAGTCCCCTTGGTAATAATTGAATGCAGGACTTTGTATTTTCCACAATTTATTTTAATATTCGACCGATTTCAACCTGGTAGCGATCCCTAGGTGCAAAGAAAGTAAAGATATTTTCGAAAATACGAGGTCCTGCTTTTATTATCACCTTCAAAGTAGGGGCTACTTTGACAGCCGCGAATGAAATTCAATCATCATTTTACCCGAATACCTAACCTTTTCATTTCGTTCCATAGTTCGAAAACTGAATTTCTTAATCGGCTTATCCTACTCGGCATCTACTTTCCAGATTTTACGCACGGTACCATATAACTAGGTGACGTATTGCTCTTTAAATTCTTCACTCTTATCCTTATCTCCTAGAACTTTTCTCTGAACCTATTGAGTTTCGCCTTAATTTATCCCTTTTTTCGACAGCTCTTGAGTCGAGTTACTTTTCAGTGACGGCTTTGGATACAGCGTATTATTTCTTAACAAAACGCACGGCTTTAAGCTGAATATTTTCCAGTTTACGAGCGCAGTGCTCGTCCGCACGTCCCATATACTGCACGCACACTCCACAGAGGGTATAACTAACGCAGTCTTATGCGGACTTTATTGTCACTCCTTCTGCAAATACGCTGAAGCCGAGATTTTTAGGCGCCCGTCGGTATATATTAGGATAGGATAGGGCTTGTGACTATATAGTAGAGTTCACTACCCTTAGTCCGCGATCCGCATTCAGCCCTCAACCGTTTTCTATGGGACCCGCGGTTCCTCTAGTGCTAATAGGGAAACTCCTTCACAGAGAACGGAGTTCATTGTATGATATGAATGATTTGTTCAAAATCCCGGGGTAGTGAAATCATTTTAAATGGTACTCATCACATTCAATGGTCAGAATCACATTGTAGAGTAAATGAAGATTTGTTTTCCGCCAATTTTCAATTGGTATAAATAAAGTGATATAAACTTGATGTATATGAAATTTAGTGAAATATTTATTCCAATTTCTTAGTCATTTTACGCGTCTCTCTGTGTAATAGATAATTCAGTTATACAAAGTAATTTATATATTACCGAAATTTCTTCCAATTACGGCCTGCAAGCTTGAAATAACTCTCTGCGGCCCTTTGAGTGGCAATGGTACTGCATCTCCGCTATATTCTCATCTTATAAGTAACACTCTCATTAGCTTCAGGAAAAAATTAGCAATAAAAAGAGGAAAGGAGAATGAAACTATGTTACTACGGATACATAACAGGGAAATGTGAAACTCATGCAATGTCCTTTGTGATGGTGGCTCTAAGATGTATGGTCGTTTCTTTTGTTTGCATATTTTCCATCTTAGGCTAGGAATAACATATGCATAGGAATATAATATAGAAAAGTATAGGAGAGAGTTCTTTTCGAAAGAAATCACAACTGAAGGTGTTGATATTTAGCTCTAAATTCGATTCGTCGCAATGCTACCAATTTATATTTAAATTAATCCGTTGCATATCTCCTTTTCTTTCTAATTCCCTTTAAAAATCGTGTCGTCCACAGAAAGCCTATCCACATTTTCAAAATCATTACGAAGGTCGTTTATTTTTATTAAAGTTCCTTTCGCGTTACCCCGAATAACGCCATATTTCATTTAAATATCATTCGAAATTCAATTATTAAGGAGTAATTAATTATTATTCCTTAAGTTTTCTCTAGTTACACCACATTACCGTGTGGTGATGTATGCAATTTCACTTCAGTTCACAAAGAAAGTTTGAAAAGAATTTATATTAGAGACTACTTAAAAACATTCGAACTATTTCAAATACTGCTAACTTTTGTAAGAATCGTTTAAAAGTTTTAGATTTTCAATCAGAAAATATTTCATATATTTGTTATTATCGTCAAATATAAGCATTTATTCTTTTCTTATATTGCAAGCTTGTTAATACAAATTTTCCCTTCCATTATAGTTCTAAAAATACATACTTTAAGAAGATATTTGATACTGCGACTAATTTGGTTGAAGCTTGTTATTCATTAGTAATTTAAAATGAGGTGCAATTTGGGTTGCCTGTGGTGCGATTTAGGAAACCTGTTGCCTAAATCGCACTGCTTGCAATGGTTTAAAATCGATTTTTTTAATCAATAGTTCAAGCTTTATTATGACTTTGTCATCAATTCTGAAGAAGGGAGATATGCTTCTTAACACGGCTGGAGCCCAAAATCTTAATTTCTTGTTCTTATGTAACGTCTAATTTTCGTAAACTGGTGCAATTTAGGTAATCCTCTTCTATTGTACGCTACTCTTTCTTGGAGAAAATCCCGTAACCATAACTACTTCACCGTTGATACCCGCTAGTTTCAATTCTTAGACTAATTAAGTAAACCCACGAACAGTGCTTAAAAGTAGTTCAATGTCCACATCCGGTTGCCGTGACTCCCCGTAAACAAGATGAACGAGAGCCGATAGAGGAATTTTTCGCCGCCGTCAATAGATTAATTTCCATCTCGGCGAGAAATTCTCATTACAGCTCATTCGTGACTGCTTATACATCTTCGGAGGGTTTTTCCCCTTTCACAAAACCATATTCGCCGAGCCCTCATCAATCATGGAGAACAAGGCTAATCTGTCCAATGCGTCTTAATTTTGCCCGGTTGAAGCAGGGCAAATGCAGAGTAAGGCGGGAAAACACCTCGGTAGGAATTCGAGACAAAATCCCCTCATTCTTGTCTCTTTATGCTGGAAAAGTAGCCAACAAGACAGAAGGTGTTAAGAAATAGGCAGAATGGGAAACAAAAACTATTACATTTAACGATAAACGTATAAATTCAACGATATTAATGATACGTTGAATCGTGGTGGTCTAAGAGGTGATTCATATCAATGATAAATCAGATACATTTGTACTTTATATTACAGCAGAAATATTACAGCAGAAATATTACAGCAGAAATATTACAGCAGATAAACCAAAACAGCAATTTATGTTTCGGAACGGTTTCCGTTTATCTGCTGAATTGTAAATAAAATATATAATCGATATTAATGGTATCGGTCTTTACGTTTTAGTATTCCTTAGTGATGAGATGAAATTGGATACGATTTTAATTCAAGGTAATCTCCAGAAAGCAAGGTGGAAAACCTAAGTTGGAGCCATAATGAAGTAGCCGAAGAAAGGTGGCTTATCCGACTGTTTGCCTACTTTTGTGGATTGTTAAATAGAATAACATTATTTCTCAACTTTGATGGGTTAGATGGAAGACGAGACGTTTTGTCTCAATCACGCTCAAATAAATGCATTTATTATTAATATCATTAACTTTGTTTTATTAAAAGTACTCATTACCACAATATCGCTAAAGAAACACAGAAGCAGTGGAATTCCTCAAATAAAACATTACAGTGACGCTTTCCAAACTATGTACTCCTAAACAAAAATTTAAACCCTACACTCTACAATAAGCCTTATGCAGATAAGTGAAACAACAAGCAATCGATTTTGATTTTCTCGTAAATGACACTTATCGATCATGGAAACCATGCACGTTCGAACGGTATTTTCTCGCTTGATCTCGCTTATTTCACATTCTTGGACGACTTCGCCGAAGTGGCAGAATCGCAAAATACCCATTATATCTTCGTCGCAGTTAGTTCTTCTTTATTAATTTAGCATCTAATTCATAGTTTCTCTTTTTTATGATTTCGAACCTGAGACAAGAAGATTTTCGAAGAAGGAATCTTTGCATCGTTACAATTAAAATGAGAATTTGTTTATGAGCCTAGAGGGAAAAGACTTTTAGTTCTGAATTTTACTTGTTTTAATTCTAATATTTTTAGTCTATTTAGGATTTAACCAGCTATCATTACAGTAAGAAATATAGGAAATAAAATTATGTTTGATTATTTGATAAAAATCCTCAATCATAATGGTTAACTTATAAGATAGATAGTTAAGAAAGTTAAAGATTTCAGCGTGACAGTGGTAAAAAAAATAAGAAGAAGAATAAATACAGAGCAAAACAGCTCTTAGTCCTAAAATTACTTATTTTATGTAAAGCATTACTCCGTGAAACAGGGGCAATAGTTGGAAACGGTAAGTGCAACCACCAATAAAAAGCTAAGTGAAGAACCGGACTATTTAAAGAACAAATTCAGGTAATTGGTAATAGAAAAACAAAGGTTACACATTGTTGAGCAGGAAGTACATTTAAATAAATAAGCGATTTGAGTTTCTTAAATATTACTAAGCAAAAAAAAGGATACATATCCGAGGATTAAAATTTCAGTTCAATGAAAACTAAAGTATACTTACATATTTTAAGATAAGGAATAAAAGGGTAAATGTTTATTTTTGTGGAAGAAATTTCATAAGTATATATGTAAAATGTAAAAATCAGGAAAATACCGTTTTCAGTAATAGATATAGAATGGTAAGTATTTGCAAATGGATAAGAGATAGCGCGTAAATTCGAGAAAAGATTCGAATAAAAGGAAAGGAAGTGCAAAAGAGGAAACCCATTCCAGATGATATCTCTCTTCCGCTCCTTTGAGATTTATTTAAAAAAAGGCGTGTATTTGTAAAATTGACCATTCCTTTACACTTTTTAATCAGAAATGATAGTTGATGAGGGTCATTTGTCTGAGGGAAAACAAGGAGGCCGAAATGTGGACTTGACAGAGGTCGGACCACACTGATCAAGACAAATTGAGGAATGCAAATGTGTGCTTTCGAAGACCGCAGAGAAGGGCTTTACAGAGGCCATCCATCCACACCTATCCATCCTTCCTCAGCACATCTGCTTTAAACATCTTAGCGAATAATGCTAAGCTATTCATTTATATTCGATCTTTTTTTAACATTTTTATTTTCTGACGCTTCACTCTAACGTATTTTACATATTGTTTTCAACGATTACTTTTCAACTATCGCATTTTCTCTGTAGTTAATTTTCCAAAAGTTTATATATCAGTACGTCACTTTTACAATATCTTTTTAAAAGTTTGATCGATCCTAATATTGTTTTGTTTCTGCTCTCCAATCCCTTGTCAAATTCCTAATTCCCTTAATTCTCAACCTTCGCACTAACCACTTCTTCCTTTCCTTATAATACAATCTAACCTGGGTCTTCCTCCGCAATTCCTCCTTCCAATTCTGCCTTCAGAAGACTATAGTGAGAGTGTGTTCAATTAAATTTCCCACGTCTTTTCAAGAACCGTTATCACTTAAGTCTTTACGTGCGCAGTTGTGTGTGCATCTCTTCTTTTTATGAACGCTTTCTACAAACTTCTCTCCTTGTGGGAGGGCTTCTTTATCACTTAGTCGCTCTTCCAATTGAATTTTCGTCATTCTTCAGTGGCATGTTTCAAAGTTATACAAAAGGGCATTTCCTAGGTTTTTATGGACAGTTTTTCTAGGTAAAATATCTCTTCAATAACGAGTTTAACCGCATGGCAGTTAACCCACGATTAAAGTAGAGAAAACGGGACTTCTCTCCCAGCATTTGATTACATTTTCTCTACCGTCAACTAAAAACTTTTCGCAGTTGAAACGGATTTTATTTCAGAAAAATTGAACAAGAGTTTCGCGATCGAAAAAGTAGCGAAACGGGAAAGTTAGAGAGCTTCGAGAGGCTGGTTCCCGAGGAAATTCGGAGAGGGATAGAATGATTTCTATTGAAATGGAGGAATTAAGGTCAATTATTTCTGTTCGTTTGATTTTTATCATTTGGCCTCTAAATTATCATCCTCGCGCGATTGGTCCTAATGTATTAAATAAACCGACATGTTATTTACGATACCAAACTTTTACTAAGAATGAAGAGAATAGTCATTAGGAGCTAAGAAAAGTGAACGATGTACTTTAGCATTAATTAGGCCTCGCCATGAGTATGAGTGCAGTGTATGGAACCCTGTCGATAAGTGTTGTATTTGGGAATCGGGAAAAGTTCAACGAAAGGCAATACGTTCAGTAATGCAATGTTCAGACAAATCAGATTGTGTCACTCAAATGCTTCAGGACGAAGGATGGGAATATCTAGAAGATAGAAGATTTAAACAAAGACTCAACTCAGCTTCAAAAATTCATAGAAAGCACTTTCTTGGAAGATGTAGCCGATATCATGCATCGTCTCTGTTGCATAAGCAGTGCTGATAATGCGAGAAAAGTTAAAGAAATAGATAATAGAACTATTTGCGTCAAGAATTCCTTTTCTAAAAGAACGATAGGCGAACGTAATAGGTTAGAAAAGTAGATTCATGGTGCAACCATCCTCTGCCACACACCTTAAGGCGACTTGCAGGGTACGTATGAAGGCGTAGAACTTATTTTAGGCTCGACATATAATTATATATGTCGAGCCTAAAATAATAGTCGATTACTATAAATTAGTGAAATTTAGGTGTGTCAGTGGAACCTCAAAAACTTTACTTTCGACCAGTTTTGACTCTCAGGGGTCGAAATCTCTCTCTGATACACACATTATCAGGCCGTGTAAACTCGCGAGATTCGAAACCGGTCGTAAGTAAAATTTATGAGGAAGCTACGAAGTATTTTTATTTCTTTCTCTATGAAGTTCCATCAAGCTGAGCTAGATCACATCGACTACAAAATATATTCATTGACGACTGCTAAGTAAAATGACGAAGTAAGTTGGAGAGGATCTGCGGAACTTCTATGAGAGGAGTATGCTATTGTGGTTTAGATATTTTGATGAGACGGACGTATACGAATGTCTGAAATCAGGACGAATAAGGAAAACGGTGCACTGAAGAAAAGATAAAAGATGCATGAGAAGATAAAAGGTTTTCGCAGATAGGAAGGAGAATTGATAATGAATAGGACAAATTCTGACGTACACAACCACAAAGATGTGGCGTTTCCACCCAAGGCAATTAACAGCGTTAGAATAAAATTAATCTTGGTAAGCGATATTTAGTGGAACTCCACTAGAAGTATGCTGTTGGTATCCACCAAACGCTAGAATAAACAACTTTTATGAGTATTAGTATGCACGGCTTTGGGTTGAAAAATGGAAACTGAGTTGAGTCCCTCTTCGTGATCGTTGAATTGTGACGTGAAATCCAGTATTTCTACTAAAATCCTAGCTATGAATTTAACAAAATAAAACACCGTCAGGTCTATATTTTTATACTTTTCTAATTCTTCCATCGTAAAAGTATTTTGTAGCTGTTTGTTATGTGTAATGAATGTGTTTGTTAATTAATGTGTAATTTTCTGGCCTCTTTTTCTTTAAATTATTATTTATTATTTCATCCGATATAAATTCCATGCGCTGTTTCTTTAAATAAATAAATAATACGACAAGATTGCGGATCAGTTAACACTAAGCGTAATTAAGGGTGGCCGCAGGTCTAGGGTCGGCTCTGGCGATTTGGTTACGTCTCCTTCCTGTGTTTTCCTTCCCTTTGTCTTCCCTTTGAGCGAAGCAAAGTCGATATCATAACACCTTGAACATCTTCCGACCCATTTCACCATCTGCTTCTCCTCCAACTCATTAATCATTCTCGTTAATTTGATCGCCGTTCAAACAACTCTCTCATCTTCGAGTCGCTCCTCTCCAAGTGCGATTATTAACTAGGTAAAGCTTTTATTGGCTCCACTTCAAATCCAGAGGAGGATCAGTTTCCAATTTACGTAATGACATCTCGCTTCAAACAACTGCTTCCTTTCAGAAATGTATGATTGAAATCTCTACTTTATTAGAACGTAGCCAATATCGAATATATGTTGAACTGTCGAAGAAAAGAACGTTCGCAAATATTCTTACATAAAGAACTTCTTTAAAAGTTAGAATGAATTAACTTAAGATCCCTTAATTCCAAGATCTCATAAAACCTTAAAACAGATTCATGAACCAGTTGATTATGAGATGCCTACGAAACCTTTTAAAGGTTTTTTCTTAGTGTTATCATAATTCAAACTACTATAAAATATATTTAGGCAGCGAACAGTAAATAACGTAGATAACTATTTATATAATAGTTCATAATAATAAATAGTTAACTTCGCTTCCCAGAAGCACTTTTCAAGAATTAATTCAGAACTTAATGGCAAAGGTTTTGACGGAAGCGTAGTAATGTAATAATTTTATTAAATGATAATATCTTATTATGGTATGGGAATCGCTGGAGAAGAAGAGGGAAAAAAAACAGGCTGGATTGTGTTTACGAGATAATTGCAGGCAGTAAGGGATGGGAAGGTTTTGTAAGTTTAATCGAAATACCAAATGTTTTAGGAAAAAGACATAAACACAAAATAAAAGTTAGATCGCAAAGAAGAAAATTTCGCAAAATAATCTTTTTTCAATAGAGGCGTAGCCGAGTGGAACAAGTTCACTGGATCAATCTTAAGTCCTTTCCTAAAAATCCAAAATGTTTTAAAAAGAAACGTGTAATTTTGATGTAACTGTAAAACATCGCATTTATTAAAATGGTTGTAAAGGTTGTGATACATTTCAAAGACGAAAAGTGAGGGATTAGGGGGATGTACGGTGGGAATTGCGTGCTCCTCGGGACCGCCACGGAAGGCGTACCAGGAACCCTGGAAAATCTCGCATGACCTATTTTTGATGACCTACCATGGGATACAATCACGTAGAATATTTTAGTACTTATTATATGTTGTAAGTAATTGAATGATTATTTTGACGTATTGTGTGTGGAATATTGTAAATCACTCTTAGTTTTTCTTTTTCTTTTTAAAACGATTTTATGTTGTGTGTTTACGCTGCCACCAGACTTAGTCTGACTGCGGCGGACTTTAGTAAATAAATACATAAACGGAGGAGCATCAAAACAGAAATTCTCCACAGTTTGTCACGAGATCCCTATTGCCGCAAAAGCACACGCAATTTTCAACCAAATACAAGCTTGAGAGATATTTTAAGTTTGAGAGATAAAGTATAAAATAACTAAAACCTGGTACTGAAAGAAAATCTCTGAAAATCGCAAACCTATGGCGTAGTGTAAGTCGATTTGCAAAAGTGTCGGGGAAAAATGCGCTTCAGAATCCATGGAGTAGCATTCATAAACAAACAGTCTGATTTTATCTTACAGTTTATAAGATACATAACTACTTCTGGCAGTGATACGTGAGTGGGATCATGTTATTCTCGTAGTAATAAAGATTTCACCTCAGATCCTCTGTCTACACAGAGGAAAGACAGAGTTTCCTCAGATGTGAAATTCGCTCATTACTGGAGACACGGTTTGTCGGAGCAGACCCAAATCAATCGGGACACCAGTCCCTTTTTTCATTTCACCCGAATCTTCCCTTCGAATCCGTCGTCCCTTTTTCCTAATTCTACCGAAGAGACGATTAATTGCTTGGGTTTGAATCCATCTTGATTCGACAGCCTCTTCCCAACTCAAAGCTTATTCATTACCATCCAGGAGCTAACATGCAAAGAAGATAACAGCATTTGCGATTTCAAGTAAAGCTGATCAGAGGGATAGAGGCAGCATACCTTCCATTATCCCCTGTTGTGAAAAGATCCACCGCAGGTACTTTTTGCCTTAGAAGCTTTCTCTGTATAACGATGAACTCCCTACCAAAGGCTCTCCGGTGCTGAGGCAGAACTTAGAATTGCAGTGGATGCCTGATGTTCTTAAGGAATCCCCAAAACATTCTCCACCATGTGTTGCTATTAAATGAATGACTTTGAAAGTCAGATCGAATATTTAACGTATACTTTTAGAACTTGTGAATTTACATGGAGAAATAAAGTATTTTTGTCATAGTCACTGTAACATTAACCTCTCAGCATGCATTAGGAGGCACATCTTACTTTAATTGCTGGTCGGACAGTACTGAAAAATTTTTGAATTGATTTAAACTCAATTATTCTGAGAGCGTAACTTGTTTGTAACATTTTCTTAAATGGATGCGATACTTGGACAATTACCGAATCGGAAAGAATCAAACATTAGGGGATGCAAAAGTGGATATGGAGGAAAATGTCGTGAAAAAGATGAGTAGAAAAGAAAAATAACGAAAATGTTAGAAGAAGTGAAAGAAAACATATCGCGTTTAAGAAAAATAGAAAGAAGAGCAAAATTCATTGGAAATGTAATAAGGCATAATCAGTTCTTGACGTATTCGAAGGCAGAGTGTTGGGAAAGGAACTAAGAAGTTGACTCAGGGCGACATACCTGAAGAGCAATATATTGGTCATACGCTAACCTAAAAGAATAAGCGATGGACAGTGAGGCGTGATTATTGCGACAAGGCGCTGTGTTTAGAGTTTAATGATTATGATTCTGAGATGTATATATTTCCTTAGAGAACATACATAAACTTCTTCATGTCAGGGTTTAGTAACCTTTTGTTCTCACGGAAATTAAAGATGCATTTGTATTTTGAACTCTGATTGCGTCAGCAAAATGAAACCTGAAAATTACTAATGGATAAGCAGTAAAAATACTGATAAAGGGCTTCAACAGCTTAGGTCATTTCGCACGTAGGCCCCCAACGGGAATCAAATCCGGGACCGCTTTCTCCGAAGTCGAACGCTTTGCCCACTTGGCTATCGGGGAGCCCACTAAAGAATAAGCTACCAATTAACACGCAGTTTCCGGAATGTTCGACCAAAATTATAACCATAATGTAATACAAAATAATTTGTAATAATGCAAACGAGCAACGCAAGTACTTGGAAAGAACGAATAATGGCAGAATGTCATAAATGTCTTACGATGAAAAATTGACCGTAGCTAAAGGAGGAATGTATAAATGACTAATTAAATGAGGTTTATGAGATTATATAGAAAAAGACAAAAGATCTTTTAGAGAAATTTCTTATAGAGAAAAGACTTAAAGGCATTTTACGGAAGGAAAGGGAAACAATGAAGGAAAGGGATTAATGTGCCCAATGCAAAAAATAAATGCTAGGACAGGGAAAAGTAAAAAATAGGCCAAATACCGCAAATCTATCGCTAAGCAATGAGAAGATTTTGTGAGCAGGAAATTTCTTGATTGTGCATACCATAATGAGTAATAGCAAGATTAAAGTGAATGCATGCATTGTGAATCGTTTTCCACAAGGAAAATAGTAAAGGTAACTTTCCACGAGAAGGTGATCACCAAGGAAAAATCCCAAGGAAAACGGGCATGAGACAAGTCTGACGGGACCAGGACTCGAAACTGGATATTTCTGCTTTCCAGGGAAGATACTTTAACCAATTCAGCTATCAAGCCAGAACATATCTTCAAGCCGTTTCAGGACAGAACTCTCCCTTTCTTTCTTTCTCTCAAAACTGCTAGAGAATGTCTGGTGATGAACATGAAGATGTTGCCATGCATCGAAACCCGGGTCGTATGTCTGTAATTTTGAGGTGCTTTTGTATAAATAAATTATACTTTTGTTTGCCTGCTTCTGTTGTCATGGAATACCATCAAGGCCCGCACCATTAATTTTATTTACTTTTTTCGTGTTCTTGTCCCTTGAGATGTGAATCGTTTGGCCAATGATTGCGCTATTCCTCATTTAAGATCGTAATTTTGATTCAAAATCACAGAACTTTCGTTTCTATTTCTCTCGTATGCAAATCCAATCAAATTCGTATAGAGAAAGTGGAGCTTTTGGAGGTTTCTCCCAATCTGAGCTTTTCATGTCGGCTCTCAACTGACGTCAGCGAATTCTATTTTTATTAATCGAACGGAGAAGTTTGTCGCGGGGTTAACTAGATTAGAGCACAAGTAGACCTTTTCAATTCCACCGTCGAAATGTTTAAACACCTACTCAAAACTTGGACGTCTCGCCGGGTGTGTTTTTTCAGCCCAAGTTCAACGAAAAAGGAAAAAGTCAAACGGCGAGGGGGAGTTCGGCTTTATAAATATTCATTTCGTTCCGAGATTTTCCCAAAGGACGCGAGTTCAACAAGTAGCGCCGAAGAGATGCTGGACCGCAGCATCTTTCTCCCCTTTTTTTACGCCAAAATCACGAGCGGGTCTTCGGAGGAGCGGTTTTCTTTTTCAACTCATCATCACCGCGGCGACGCCGATCGTAAACACTGAAAACTTCAATATATGCGTCAATCAAAGGAAGGGAATGGAAAATATGAGAGATGCGAATGCTCCATAACCGCTGAGGTCCTTAAAAAAATAATAAAAGAAGGAATCCTCGCCTCCATTTTCTTTTTTTAGGGTCCAACGTTTTATTTCACGCGGAAAAAAAACCCTACCGAAGCTATATATGGGTTTTAATATAATTTCGAAAAAGGATAGGTTTTTTTTAAGATATGGCCGAGGTGTTTAAATAAAGCGAGAACAGGGTCTAGAGTAGAATAGCCCATTTGGTGGTTCATACATAAAATGGCCATTGGACGGCTTGTCCTACACAAAGCCACAATTTATCATACTAAACTTTAATATAATAAATATATGTAAAGCAGAAATTCTGTGGGTTTGTGTGTGGTTGTCTGAGATTAGAGTCCACACCGTTTTTTTCGATTTTCGTCAAATCTTGCATACCTGTTCTCTGAGACTTTCCGAAAAGTAGTACTTGCACCTTTTCATCCGATAACTTTTCTGGGTTTGAACCAAGACCGTCAGAGATAGATATCCTTAAGGAATGCACGTGAAGTTCAATTTAATCGGTTACAGACTTTATTTCTTTTGCAAAATTAAATTAAAAGGAATAGTCTTGTGAAACCGAGATAAGTATCAAAAGAAGGGAAAAAAGGAACACAGATTCTTATTATGGTCAGGGAATATCGTTTTCGTTTTGAAGCTGCGATAATTCAGATAAAATATACGAATATTTTGTGAGACTTTAAGGTTGTAAGCAACCCCTTATGAACAGTACGATTCTTGATTCCTGGATCATGCATTTTCTCACATATATTTGCTCTATGAATATATTTGTCTTTATGCCCATTTAGACGAAATGGCAAGAACTGACGATATGAAAGGGAGGAACAATTTCAGAGTTGAAACTTGCACAATACCTTGAAACAAGTTTTATAAGAAGGACATTCTATAAATATTCAAATTCTTATTGTTGATTGTGGATTTCGGATCTTAGGAGTAAATACATCATACGACGTCTGTATCCAATATTGAGGCTATGAAATGGCCTTTAAGACCTAAATCCTCTTAGACGTGCATAAAAGCAAGAATTTTAAAAAATAATTACGGATATTGTGAGAAATTACTAGATTTAGTGAGAATAATGTGTGAGAAAGAAGTACAACCAATGCTGCCTAACTATCAATCAAGACTTAGGGAAGGAAAATATATCAACTTATAATCTGGAGACGAACGGGCTATGAATGTATTGGGTATCAACAACTTACGAATTATAGAAAACAGTTTAGAATTTTTAAATGAAAATCTTCACAACATTAAAGAAGGTAAAAAAGTTGCATATGATTTTCAATTTCATTGATATTAAATTAAGATATGGCAAGAATCTTTCAAAACGTAGAATAACAAAAATATATTAAGAATTTAATATATGAAGGATGAAAATCAATTGAAAACGGATTGGGTATTGAACTCAGGTATCCTAATTTCCAGGCAATTTCCGTGCGGCAATTTGTGTCAATTTCAATTACGTGGAAATGAAAAGAATGGCCCAAGGCCGAAAAAGATGGAGACTTCCTTTAAAATCCGTGGGTTCCTAAGAGTAGAGAGAGATAACGTCGATAATGGATTTCGGCTTCAGATTATGAGAACGTAAATAGCCTGTAAAATTCCGTATTCGATAGCCTCTCACATTGAGCTAAGCTGACATTGGAGATTCCTAACGATACAAATAACTGTTATATTTTTAATCTTACTTCTTACTTTCCCGTTGAGAAACAACGAACACTTCAGATAGCAAACTTTAACAACAACTGTAGCTACCAATTCCCAGCTTCGGTTGAACAAAAACAATAATATTGTAAAAGAAAGCAATATAGAAAAAATGTTTGGAATATTTTTGAGAGCGGTTGTGAAATGTGCTCCCCAGGGAATGGAGGTCTGATCGAAATGGAACTTCGAGGAGTTAATACTGTATAGGTAGGAAAAAGAAAATCGATTTGATTGAGAAAACACAGGAAATCAACTAGTAATTGTATGGGTTAAATAATAATAATTGTATGGGTTAAATACTGAGATGGGATAAACTGACTGTGGGATGCAAAGAAGAGGTAAAAATAAGAAGGCAAAGGAAAAAATTGCTGAATAATATACAGGGCAGGATAATTTCTCAAGATATAAAGAGAAAGACCTTAAGCAGGGATTTATTGACCAACCGAGAGGTAAATTACTCAGTAGCGTATTCTGAGGCCCTCATATAAAGACATTTACAGAAAATCGTACAAGAAAAAAAGGGGCGAACTGTAAAGAATTACAGGTGTGAAAGATATCGACATGACCGGGACTCGAACCCAGGGACTCAGAGATGCAGCATAGTTCAGTGGTTGGAATAGCGGTCCACAAAGTGGGAGGCCACTGAACCATCCCGCGTCCTTTCAGGGTAGAATACTTGCCTAAAAAGTGGGAGACCTGGGTTCGAGTTCCTGTCATGTCGCTATTTTTCACACCTGTTATTCTTCAGCCGTACGGCCCTTTCGTGCTATATTACTCATCTTTCCCTAATCCTCGTGTAAGCTGTTTTGCTTGCAGAAAATTAGTTACTTTTGCATGATAATGAACCTTTTATTAAACGGATTTCATAAAAGCTGTCTTCTGAATGACGTAGATTACTGTGGGTGACGCTGTGGAAGTATGACATCATATCGTTGTAAATTTGTGGATTCTCCCGCAGTCAAAAAGTCGTTTCTCGTAAGGCTCATATTTGATTTATGTTCGTAAAATATTCGAGGGGTGAGTGTGGACGGACAAGTGTGTTCCTAAACAGGCATTGAGATAAGGGCGTAAGCCCATAAGCTGCACGTAAGGGTGAAGTGAGGCTTCCGAGGAAGGCCTTCCCTTTAAAGGGGGCGCTAATGAAGGCAGATTGATAGCCTCGCCTGAGGTGACGTCTAAGTGGGCCCTCCTTTCGCCATTCATATAATTACCCTCTCAACAGCCGAACGTTTGTTTGTGTACAATCTCAGAGTTGGCTTTAGAGCAGCCAAGTAAATCACTGTGTGTCAAACTACGTTTTAGTATGAAACTGCTTCATCACTAGAACTAATTCATGTAAAAACACCTAAATATCCGAAGCCTACGCTTAATTTGCATAACGAAATCGATTTCCCTCTCATGAGAGGAACGCAACCTAAGACAAAACCCAGCTGTTATACAAAAAATATGTTCACATTGAACCCAGTTTCACCATAGCATTTTTGTAGCTTAAAAGGTTTTCAGTATGTAGCTAATAACTATAAAGTGTATGTTACAAACATTCACAAATCGCCAAAGCGTAACCGTTTATTAACCGGGTAATGATCATTAATACCAAATGTGACACTAGAGTCAAAGACTATTTTACTATAACATTAGTTAGAGATCAATCGTCTTTGGTAAGAGAACCATAAGGAAATTCCTTTAGTATTACCATTACCATGGTACAAAATAAATTTTCTTTGTTACAGTAAAAGTCTTCACTACAAAATTTATCATAGTTATATAAGTATCCTGCTACCATATATTGATGAATTAATTATTTGTCATTTTTCTTTTGGCAAAGGATAGAGAAAAATGTATCTTTTATACACTTTTATCTCACAGTCAGTCTTATTCATGGCTGCGATGAATGCTACTGATGTATGAGTTATGCTGAATAACAGCATTAAGGTTTCTCCTTATGGAACGTTACGAAAAGAGTTACTCACGAAGTCCTCGTGTTTTACTAACGTGGATTTGTTCTGCTTATGGCAGTACGGCTCATTGAGGAAAGCAAGGGCAAACTACCTCACTCCTCATCTTGCCTAGTAAGCCTCATTTCCCTCTCCTAGCTTTTCGTAGCTGATGGTAGAGGGGATGAGGTCTCAACCGGCCTTCGGACTGAAGACTTTACAAACAGAAGATTACACATGAAATTAGAAAAATTAGGAATAGCCATTTTGGAATCTACTGCTTGGGCCGTAACTCGGTGGTCCAGAAAGAAACAGGGAAAATCGATCAAATCACAATATTTATAAGATAGTGACCGTATTTTCGACTCAGAGAGTCATCATAAGGTTCTGAGCTAGAAAAGCAAGAGTACGGACACACACCCTTTTTTCCGTTTTCTCATTTATTTAATTTATTACACTTGTTTCTTTGCCTTCATACGCGATGATGTTTCCATGGATCGAGAACAGGTCGCCTTTTTATAGATATTTTGGTTTGCAAAAGTTTGAATTTTCCATGTTCCTTGAAAGATTTTCGTTTTATTAGGATAATTTTCCCAGAAATTTAGCCAGTAGAATGTAAAATTTTAACTTTTAGAAAAAATAGTATCAAAATCGAAAGATGTGATATTTCAATCTGATGTAATTCACGCCTTCAAGGTCGTTTTAAGAGCGCATGGAATATTTCTAAAGCAAAATCGTGCTTTCTCGATGTTTCTGAAACAAAAATAATTTAATACATTTGCAAAATTACTCGAATTAAAACGTCAAGGCTCCAATAAGAGCTTGCGAAATCCTTGAGGCTCTTCATTCCTTCCTTCGTGACCCAGAATTTGAGTTTTCCCTTCCATTTTCCTCCTTCTTAACGATATTCATTCCGAGATAATCTTTCACGCTAGTTAGACGGCTTAATTTATGAATACATTTTTTAACTTCCCTTTTGCATATTTTTAAAAGTCATCCGGAGATGGGCCTTTCCCCTTGAGAGGCTATTATTCAAGCTCCTGTTAAGCACATTTCTCATTACTTGGATATGTCGGACAAATTTATTAAAGGTGAAGAACCTCGACATTCGACTTAAGTTTCAACGAAATGCTGCAATTAAGACTTCGCCAATTTGTGCTATTTGGCGTGATTTGGAAAGGGCGACTTTTCTTGGCAGTGCACTCCTCCTGACCTTTGGTAACGAACAGAGACATTATTTTCCTAACATCTCAAGATCCCATACTTTGATTCCAAATGTCGATTTGCAGTTAAATCAGAAGTAATCTTGTTCTTAAGATGGGTGCTTTACTATTTTGGTGTAGTCTATACTATTCTTGATGCCTATTAAAACATGCCTTCTCTAAATGTCTTTGGTTTAATTATTTCATGAAATGTAACGTATAACTAGTAATTTTCCTTTGAAAACGAAATATAGTAGAGTCTCGATTATCCGAGTCCCGATTAACCGAGGTTCTGTGTTACCCGATGAAAATAATTTGTGCTGTACAGTTTTTACTTACATGTATATCGGCATACTACATCAATTACTTTTGCTTTAACTGTACCCTGTCAGTTCAGCATATACAAGCAAACGTCGACATAATAATCTGGATATAATCGAAGAAAAGAAATGAGAAGTGCATCTGGACAATCGACGTATATATTATCAAGGATAAGAGGAATATTCCAATTTTTAATTGTAAATACACGTCGAATGTCAAGGAATGAAAATAATGCGTTTAATTCATAATTTATGCACGCAATTTATTACTCTCCCTTATTCTCGATTATCCGAGGAGAGACAGGTCTACATCCACTCGTATAATTAAGACTCTACTGTTTTATTATTTTTAGAACGACGTCCAAGTTTGTTTGAGTTATAAAAATAGTGCAATACATTTAGCAGAAACTGACTTTATTATGAATGTACTTAGACAGCTACGGTACGTACTTTTTAATGCACTATACCCTCACCGAAGCTATCTGAGGGCCTCAATGGAGGTAATATAGTATCCGCTTCATAACAATATTAGTTAATACTATCTTCACGCATGAGTTCCATTTATCGAGCAAAGAATGAAGCTATCGTTATATTTTAATGTTTATTCTTCTTTTAATATGTACTTCAAACCTTGGTTGACACTTCCGTGTGTCTTTTCTTGTGATGATTACGGAAGGGATTCTCGTAGCATATACAACTCACAGAAATAAAGAATATTCCCTTTGAAATCTGATAATATATAAGAATAACGGAAAGAAGAAAACACATTATATAAGAATTCTGAAGGAAAGACGTGTGAATAGAATCACAAATGAATAGGCAAATTGACCAATCCCCAAGGCAATGTTAATGAAAAGAGAAACTGATAAGATTCATAAATAGGAATAAATGCAATTGGAAAAGGGAGGCATGTATAATATGATAATAGGATTAAATTGATTCAACAGTGATAAGGATGAAACTAGTGTTCCACATTTAGTGATCTAAATCTATTTTTTAGATGAATGAAGTTACCCAACTTTATTCCATATACTATTCACACATTGCCACATATATATTGTAGAATCTGAAGTTCATTCTTATGTACAGTACCATTCCTTATTGGTATTATTTCATTCTTCTATGCGGCGCCATGTTGTCCAGGCGGTTTTCATGAATATTATACTAGCAGTTCAAATATATTTTCATTAAATGATAATTAGTAATAGAGTTCGACTATAAGATATTGATCTCAGATTAACTTCTACAGTACAGCTTCAACGCATGAAACATATAAATTGTATCATTGCTCTAAAATTTGCAAGCCGATTTCAAAGAACGAAAGAGATTATAATTTTTTATTTTAAAATCACAAATTTTTTTCAGAGTAAATTTTTATTCACAATGGACTCCAGTAGCTCAGAAAGACTTAACTAATTTAAAAAGAGTTAAAAATGTGTTTTATTAAATTTCTCCCTCTCAAGTCGCTTTGCCGTTTTTCAGATAGAAGCATCTCTTGACTTAAGCACTAAAACTCTTAGGAAGTGAGATAGCTCTTCTTCGTTTCCTCTAACTTCCGAGAGCTAACTTTCGCTGAAGTAGTTTCGGGAGATAAATGTTGCTATGCGACTGGGATTGGGGTTAATTAAAGGTTATGTAAAGAACAAGGAACTTACGGAAGGGCGTCTCAGGTCATTTATTGTCTTCAAAAACACTGCTGCGGCTACATTCTCATCTACATCGACACCCCGCGAGATGCCATATAGTGTATGGCAGGGGGGTGTAAAAACAGCGGATTCCATATTAACTACTCACCTTAAACTATTCGGAAAAAGAGACCAATAGTAGCTATCCGTTTTCAAGAAATCTCTTTGACGGCTGGCTTCCAAAATCATATATTCCATTATGCAAATCACTATCAAAAAGATTTCTCGAATAGTCAATGGCTATATTCGGTTCACATATCCTTAAGAGATCCGCAGCCAAATTTCACGTCACGCGACAGAGCTGTCTGTGTTGAATTCATTACTAAATCTTAGCTTCACTCTTGATGACTAAATATTTACGCCGCTGATCTTCACATTCGCTGCTTTTTCGGAATAAACTTCATTTGAGAATGTAATGCTCTTTGTTTCCTTTGGAGAGAACGAAGTTTTAATTTCATCCATCACAAGTCATAACCCTCGGAACAAATTTAGAGGTATGTTCGCGGAGGATACGTAGAAACTCCAAATAACTGCCATCTACCGAATTACTCTTCATGAAACAAATAAAGGTATTACTGTTTATTTTAATAAACTCCTTTGGAGCAGGGAAGTTGGCTTTCCTAAAGATGACAGGGATTTTCAGAACTAGGAGAGCATCATTTGCATCACCCCACCGCGGTTATCATTTTATGATCGGATAAACCTTCGTCTACGGCAATTCTGTGCTCGGGGTGTGGATGGCAAGAATAGAATACTAATTTAATCTAGAATGTCGCCTTTATCGAGAACTGTCATTGGAGTCGCTTCTGTATTTACCTGTTTTAGGGCAAAGACAGAGAACAAGTCAATCTCTGCAGTGTATTTTTATCACGACAGTAGTTAGTGACGGATTTGTTTCTCCACTCAGATGAAGCAGAAGATCGATATTGACTATTGGAGGTTTTACTGAAACTTCAATTCTAAATTGTGATTTCACTGAAATAAGCGATAATTCATTCCCATGTGATTCCACTCGCTGATACTTATGCCTCAGGTACCTTATACGGCTCTACTACTCTACTCTCTAACCTTTGTCATCCTCGGCACACCCACTGGTGAACTCAAATTTCGCGGCACACTAAACTAATAACTAAGTTGTAAGTTCCAGTGTAAATTAAAGTTTAAAAACTGGATTGCGGAGTAAAATATTTTCTAAACTTCCTAACGATCCTCGATAAAACGAAAAAATATTGGAAAACTCATGCTATAAGGTATTCGAAGATAGTAGTACAATTCAAGAGCGGCCTGATTACATGCGACTCTTCTTATACGACTGAATAGTAAATGCAGCCTTCAGATGGAAATAAAGGTGTTACCAACCCCTGAGCTATAGATTACAGAAAGTTTAAAAAAAAATGAAATCAATAAAGAACTGATCGATGCTGAGGATCAAAATGAATTCTGAATAGTCAAATTCAGTACTTAATTCCCCCAATGCGAAGATCGATATATAGATTAGCGCACAATTAAGCAACAAACCATATTTAGGGTTGTCACTAAAGCCAATGACAGTACACTGATCATTTCGAGTAAGGAAAACCAGAGAAAATTGCAAAAATATGGAAATGATAAAATATTTGGAGAAATACCAGCATATACTTGAAGATGGTGGGTAAAAGTAACGGATGAAATGTTTCTACTAGGGATATGAAAAATTCTGCTTTGCTGTCCTAAGACCGTTTAAAAGAGGCAATTGAAATTATTTTGGCTATAATTTCGCAACGTAGCTACTACCAACAATGGCCAGAAAATGTTCCGACGCTAAACTGAAGGAAACCCGATGTCAATTAAATAATACAGATGCTAGCTCCAAAAATGTGTACGTATAGTTTGGTTAGAAAACCCTTATACTGACTACTTAAGTGTTGTATGTATATATGAAATCTGGAGCAAATACTACGAAAGGAATGTTATAATTCGGAATTTCAATTCTGATAGTGACGTTTTTCTACAATCGCTTTATATCTATTGCATTTTCATAACCAAAAGACTAGTTAATAATAATAATAATAAAGGACTTTATTCAGGGCGAAATTGAGACTAACAAGTCTCTTCTTACATCTAACCCTTTGTCAATGTTGTTAATTGTTAATGGCGGTGAGGTAACCACGAAAGTGCCTTAAATCTCCCATTGGCGAGCATCCAACAGTTTTCTTGCCTTACCAATAAAATGCATAATTGCAGGTAAATCGAACGTGGTTGCATTAAAGAAATTGGATATAATTTTCGGCTACAAAGCAACGTTCAACGAGTGAATATCCTCTCTACGTTCACTTATAAGGCGTGTCTTCAGTTTACATACAAATATAGCAAAATACAGAAAGAATTCGTATCCCCTGTACAAGTCTCTAGACCTGACCCTGGCTCCAGATGGTAATCAAACCATACAGGCCGTCATGAGCATTTTTTCAGGCTCCCTGAGTTTGTTTTCACTAACAAGTAGTAGGTACTTAATGAGGGATTTGGTTGCCGTCGTTTAACTTTTCATAGGAGTACCTGAGTAACTAGTGCTGCTTCTAATAAAGGCCTGATTACTATAGCATGTGAAGAAGTATAGAAAGAAAATGAGCATACCTTGAAAGAGGTAATCCAAGCACAGATACCTTACCAAGCACATACTCTAATTTTACTGCTTTACTGACTTTTGCACACTCACTACACTGAAGTATTAATGCCTTGTTTCGCCTCCTTACGGTCACCTCGAGTGCTGGGAAGGGCAGGGCCGTCCTTGACAAGACCTTCTCAAGCAGCGAAGAGGAAGAGGCATCGCGGCTGCACCTCCGGTCGAATTGCAATTCCAGGGCCAATGTTTCCTTCTGCAGCGGAATTCTCTCCCCTCACAAGTTCAGCAGTCGAAGAACCTCTGCCAACGTTGCAATCTTTGGAAGGAAGACGTCACATGCCTGGGAGTCCAACACAGTGGCTGTAAATAAGAATTTAAAAGGAATCAGTAAAAAAGAACTAATCATGATATATCTAAACACTGAAAGCAATATCGACGAGAAGAAACATCGGGAATAAAAGACAAGCACTGCTGAAAAATGTACTATGGGCATAAAGAATAGGCGCGAATTCAGAAGTGACAATAGCATATAATACAAATTAAAATAACTAAATGTATGGAAGTTATTCGTTATATAACGTGAAGACGAAAGATTTCTGCTATATATAAGTATGGCTGCCAAGAATATTCCGCATGCACAAATACTGGATAACACAAGATGCTGTCTAACACACACAGGAAGCTCTTTCACTAAACTGAGACTACACAAAAGAGCGGGAAAAACACAGAAGTACGCAAAAATAGCGGAAGTGCGATGGAAATAGCGAAACGAAATGATACCTTTTTCCAGCGTATTTTATCCGCGATGAACTCAAATCGAGTGAATCATAATATTCATCTGCTATAATCTATATATCTGTTAAAGGTCAATCGCTATCAATGATATTGAAACATAGCTATAATTTATTGTTCTAATATAGTTGTCAGTTTACACATGGAAATAATATAGGTCCGTGTACAGTTTTCAATTCCAAATCATGTATGAATATGGACATCAATTCATATAAAGTGAATCGAAAATACAAAATGAGAATGCCGTTTAAGTAGAGTAAATGAACGTATTAGATGAAGATTACACTTATGGGAAATCCATCAAAACGCAAAAGAAGACTAACTGCTGGCAAATCCTAATATAATATAAGAATTAATCGCGAGACATAATTCATTTCATTGTATTATTGTGTATTCTTTACTATATTCTTGCGTAAAAGCGAGTACCGACAGTTTTCAACATTTTTACAAGTAAAAGCGAAAAAATATCTTTTGGTTTTCTGTTTAAGAATTTAAATTAATAATTAAGCTATACAATATAATATTATATATACAATTAATATATAAATTAATAGAAAATATAAAATCTCTTTAGAATTGTCTAAGTACTTGTTTTTCTAATTACGTTCCAAAGTGCAGTTTAAAAAACCAAAAGCAGCCGACGAATCGTGATTTTCAATCTCTATTTCGGCGGACCGGTGAGAGGCTATTTTCAAAGCGTGGGAGAAAAATCTGAGCGTGTATTTCTCTGTGATTCCACTATTCTTAGAGCAGTTGTGACAGACTGACTCGACGACAATCCTTTGTATATAAAACGTAAATTACGCACAATTCAAATTGCGCCCAAGGAAGTATCTCTCATTGAAATTTGAAATTGGAAAACAAATCCGAACACTCATTACACTACAAAGGTGGCATATTTTTCATTGAATTTGACTAAATAATAGAATGCATATGCATTTTTGAGCACCACTGACTTAGTTGAGAGGAGAGACATTACGTCTCAACCAGGTGGTGGGAAAAGTGGACGTTTTTTGGTCTATGTTTGGGGCTGGATGTGCGCTGAAGGACCGGGAACTATTCCGAACGAAATGAATATTTAAATGTTTCATCACTCTGAAATGCCGTTGACAAAAATGAGCTGAATAATAATGTGTGCGAATTTGTGCGTTCTAAAGATATATTTAGAACTTATCAGTCCCGGTACTTTTAAAAATTTCTTCATCAGCCTCTTGTCTAGCACGTGAATGCTTTTAAATTTCTTTTGCTAGAATATATCCAGGCCGGACATGCGTAAATTGAAAGGGATCAGATCAAAGCATGCTACAGTTAATCTTTTGATTTTGTGGTTCAAATGTAAAACATTTAGGGACATTGCCGTCACCTTTGTTCAACGAGCGTTTGATGTGATCTCTCCATGTTAGTATTTCATCCAAAATAACGCAAAGAAATTTTTGCCTCTTTGTTTTTGGGATAACATTATTCCCAAAGTATAGATCGGACGTGTCATTATGTCTTTGAGCTTTCCTAGAAACCATTCTACCGCATTAGCCGCATTATTTTTTGTTTCCACATCCGGCAACAATCGTAGATTGAGTCAAGCTGATTCTGCAATTTTTCATTTGCAGTATTTGGTGTTTCCCTCTTATCTAAGATTGTAGTATCGTCTGCATACATGTAAATGTTCGTCTCAATATGCTCGGGTAGGTCGGAAGT
>KZ308528.1:360537-455019 GCA_000376725.2 Ladona fulva | reverse complement strand
AACCATGTGTTCCATCTTACACTGCCATCGTCAAGATTCTCTATCTAGATCAGTTCATTCTCTAGCAGGTAAAAATCTACTTTCACATTGTAACATCTCCCTCAATATCCTGGATTTTCATATTTTCTGATGAGGATAGTAACAATCCTAATCTGTATATCATTGATATTGATCTACACCTTAGGAGAAAGTAAGCCGTAATTTTTTAAATTTGTAGACACTTTCCAAAGTATTGCCATTATTCGAATGTTACCAATGTTAAGTAATTGCAATCTTTATTCCATAGTATTTCAGATTTTAAAATTATTAATCTTATTATAAAGGAGGACTATTAAGTAAAGGGAAATCTAAATCTTAACCTCAGATATTACGTCGGTCCTGATGTAGATAATAATAGTGTGATAATTTCAATAGATGAGGAATGCGAACGTTTATCAAAGGGAAGAATTTTCTAAATTCTAAATCAGGTCCTTTCTTAATATGAAACCTTTCTAACATGTCTTCCGTAAAGCGTCCATCCTCTCGTGTGAGGGGCTGAAAGCCATAAACAGTTATGAAGTGCCTTGGGGGTGGGTAATCCTACGGCATTGCCAGATTGTGAACTTTCTGTACCAACGGCTGCATAAGATAACGGGGCAGAAATATATACCTGTTTGATTTTTGATCACTGTACATGCACCCTCTGCCACACGCCGAAAGGCGGTTTATAGCGTGCTTATATAGATTAAAATGGAATGGACAGCCTCTCCGTATCATCTCCGCTCTCTTTAGGCTATTCTTTTATGTTTAAAGGGAAATTGATTTCGTATTCCATTCACATAAGCAATTTTCCGTTTCCAATTATGTTAAAGATACCGTACAGAGATGAACATGGAATGTGTGTTTCTGAGCTAACAATTTGACTTCTAGAGTTCCATTTCTCAGAATACCTCTCTGCAATCCGCCAAGAATAAAAGTACTGCGATATTCTTGTTGCCGTTTTTCCATACTTCAAAGAGACGCTTGGAGGTATAAAATCTTTCACATTTAAATTTTCATCTTTCTTTCCGTAAAACCTTCCTTTCAGAGCACTGATCGCGCGGTAAGAACAAATGCACAACCAACGTTTGCATGTGCCTTTTTTAAATGCAAAAGACGAGCACATAAGCGGAGGTCGAAATAAAAGAGCAGAAATCCGAGTTTTATCTCTTCCCCGTAATTTCTTCGCAGAAAACGGTTCTTTCAAGAAATATCTCACAAAGTTTCTTGAAAAGAAACAGATGGGAAAGGGAAATGTACACATCTATGAAGAAAAAAGAAACGACCTAATCCACTGCGTTTTAAAAGTCGTCCATGTGCTTCATCATTGGAATATTATTGATTAAATATGCTAATTCAATGCAAAATAGGACTCCCGGATAGCCAAATGGGTAACGCGTTCGACTTCGGCGAAAGTGGTCCCGGGTTCGATTCCCGGTTGAGAGCATACGTGCGAAATTACCAAAGCAGTCGAAGCACTTAACTTAACAATACTACTACTACTACTCAATGCAAAATACAAATCGAATATCCAAAAGTAATGAGGATCGTAATAGAGTTTCAGAGCAGGAATACTCATTCCGTGAGTTATTTTCCGATCGTTTCAGAACAATAATACAACATTGCGGATACAATAAAAATGCATGGGCGTTACTTCGTAGAAAGCCATATCACAGAAGAGAGAAAACATTGGGTATCTTTCCACACGTTTTTATTTGGCGACCTGTTTCGCCAAAGGTTCTAGCATCGGAAAAATGCCACATTTTCTTTCTCTTCTTTGATACCAATGCAAGTCGACCTTACTGTTAATGAGTAAAGAGAGTAGGATCTTAGAGCATTGTCATTTATGAGACGAAATAAATCGTCTAGCTGTTCTCAATATCAAATTTACATATACGTTCCTACAATTAAGTACATTCACGTACGCGAAAATGTAAACAGGGTATTATTAAGAGCATATCACTACATATAGAGTATGTGAATTCTTACGATGAAACCGAAGTTGTACAGATTAAATTAGAAGAAGTAAATACAGCATTACAAGGAATGAAAAATAACAAGGATCCAGGATCTGGTGACTTACCTACCGAGCTAATTAAACACGCCACAACGAAAGTCTTAGAAATCATCTACAACATATTAAACATATTAACAAATGAATTAGGGGAGAGGATGTACCTGAGACGTATGAAAAAGAAAGAATACCTGTGAATATTTGGGAATGAACTCCAGCTGGAAGAAATATATATATTTACGATTGCCTTTTTCCTGTATGCTCATGTGTCCTTTATTTTACGCTTCTCATAGTTACGACTCATCAACATATATACCCTGCGAAAATTCTTAGTTAGCTTAGTTAATTTATTTCAGCTAAAGTTGTAGCAACTTTTGATCGTTGAGACAACGGGGAAGGCACACGAAGAAAATATTCTGAGTTTATATTTATTTCCATACTTTAATCACCATTTGTATCCCAAGATGTTTTTCGTAAGGTGTTTTCTCTCAAAACTACAATTTTACCACTTAACTAAAAGGAACAACTATTAACTAAATCGAGATATCGCATCACCTCAGGATAAGGTGTTAATTTGTCTGGAATCTCCAGTTTATATTTTTGATTTTTCGTAGGCAAGTTGCCAAATGAAATAATTATCGAACTTTTCAGTTGGCGTATTGTCGATTGCTTTCTCTTTGAGATTATTATTTATTTAGTGCCAACAAGTATCCCCAATCAATTGCGCATTAATAAAGACAACAAATTATAGAATAAAAATTAATTTTATTAGAATTTTATAGCATTTTACTTAATGAGAAGAATGGGAATTTACTTATTTTTTTTTATTTTCTTTCTTGGCTTCTTTCAGTAATGTTCAACTTTCCTTGTTTCTTAGAATGTTACCAATAACTTAAATACAATATTTGTAAGAAGAAAAGTGTTCGATGATATATGCACATTCTATTTTTACATTTAATATTTTTGCGTCGTCTCCAATTGATATTATTTCACTTTTGAATTGTAAAAGCTGTATAAGGCATCATTGAGGTGTTCGATGTTTGATTCAAACATATGCTTAAAACTGTTACCAGGGTGTGATGTTATGCATGAATATCACGGTAAAGAATCAAGCAGTTGGTGGATATAAGCGATCGACAGTTTAGAGAAAAAAATCACTTTAACTTTCGACAACAGGTTCTTATCTTTTGTGTTGGTACGCTTGCTATGGTGTTGATTTTGCTTGTCTGCAGACTACAAAGAATGGCAAAGCTCTATTCCACTTGCGCATATTAGAGATTTTGTCTTTGCGCATGCGCGGACAGCCTTTCACTGTATCCCCGAGGGAAAGAAATGCGAGAGAAAGAAAGCTTAAATTACGGAAGCGGACCGTTTCGAAGATGGGAGTTTCCATCAAAGGAATGGACCAATTTCATTTTAAAAAAACCTCGCGTTTTCTTCGCCGTTCGATGTTTTCAGTCGGCATTTTCCGAGTGCAGCTGTGACAGATTGTCGGCCCTCCCACGACTGATACGTAAGAAAGGGAGAGGAATTTGAATGAGAGGATGTTGACGATCCTGAGAAGATCTGCAGCCCCGCCCACCCTACGGTGCTGCCACCTTACGAAAGTTATCGTAAGGAGAATTTTCGGATCATAAGCGCATTTGTGAGAAGGCTTTACTATTGAATTCCATTCTGTGGCCGTCATATCACAAAGTGAAGACGATAAATCGATTTCCTCAGTTATAAAATGTAGAATTGTACTTCTTTCCTTCTTCTTGATCCCATTCGCTTAATTATTCGCCTAATAAAGTAGTCATGGTTATTATTATTATTTCACCCAAAATATATATTAATAATACCCCCCCCCCCCCCCGAGAGGGTTGAATTCTATAAATAATATATCACAATCTAGTTCCTAATCTCGCAGAGATCAATTACCTTTCATGTAATCGCATTAATCTCCTCATTTTCTATCCAGTCAATTTTTATAGGGATATTTTTAACATATTTTTAAGATAAAGCGTGGATGAAGGTAAGGTAGGTATATATTAGTTCTCTCTAGGACCGCTTCGATAGATATATCCTGGCTGCTACTGCTACAAGTTAATCATTTATTCTTACCTCAGTTTTTACCATGTAGGCATTATTTTTTCCGAAACTTTATCGTTTTTATTAACTGATATTTATTTAGAACTTACACTTACTAAATTACTTACAGTAGACATTCTATGCATCTAATCCCTGCGGTTAATTTCCCTCCGTTCCTCTGATGGAGACATTGCTTAAAATATTCTTAAATTCAGCGAAGTTAGAATTCATGTATCGAGGTACAACGCATGCAAGTAACGAAAAGATTTTTTCCATCGATAGCGCTTTTTGAAAGCAAAGATTAGCGCAAAATATGATAGCGATTCAGTCATAATTAGTAATTCTTTTCAGTATTGGAGTCACGATACCTCAAGCCAGAATTGCTACAGTCCAAGATTTTCCATTCCTGATTTTTTCATTCCATTATGCCCTAAATAAAACTCATTCCTGATTAACGCACAAATCAATGTTTCGAATCTCTTTCGCGATATTTGAAATCGTTATCAAAATCTGTGAATTCTTTTGTAACAGAGGTTTTACTTTTATCTGCATAGCCGGCGATTCATCTCTATGAAGTTCATAATTTTCCCATTTCATTGTTGTTTTCTATTTTGAATTTTCGTCGTACTCATCTCAAGGCTACAATCGGTGAAATTCAAGAACAAATTGCTTGCATACAATTTAAAGCGATGCATCAACACAAGTATGGCGGTTGCAAACTTTTTATTAGAAAATATCGCTGGAGGTAATAATGTTCCTCGATAGTGTCCCCATCGATTACTCTGCCCCCTGGCGATTCCCTTCCATATCTCTTGTTACAATCAAATTCTCTATGGAACGAGGATGTTCAAGGGAAATGCATACTTCTAAGGCACAGTAGAGAATGTGCTTCCAGCGATCAGAAAGCGCAAGATACGTTAGAAAGGCAGATTGCAAGGAGCAATCCCTAGACATTTCGAAAGAATTTTATTTTTCGAGAAAAATAAGGTTTTGTTATGGGATCTTCCTCTGACGAGAAAAAATGAACATCTTATTGCTCCAACTTTTAGCATAATTATATTGTTGTTCATGAAAATGCATCGAACCTACTTAGTTTTTACAACGCTTGAGGAAATAAGTAGGATATTAATACAGTATAAGATAAACCGAGCAAAAAAATATAATGAAGTAAGTGAAATGGAAAATTGTAAGTAATTAGAATTATGAGGAAAGAAACGACCGTGAGAGTGTAATGCTTCACCGTATTCAATTTACAAATAACATATGAGGCTGATATACACAATTGTTTAGGGATATTCTCCTTTAAACGATAGGTGAGAGTCATTGCAATTGTAACATAGGAGTGACTTTCCAATAAAATAAGAAAACTAGTTGAAAAATTAACGGATTTTAATCGCATAGTAATTTATTTTCAATTATTAATATCTGCGTTTACGAAAGAAAAAGCTAAAGGCTACTTTTTACTATTTTACTTTTTAAGGAGAAACATTTTTTATAGACACTTTGTCATCGTTTAATCCAATTATGTAACGTTAATAGAGAAAATTACTTAATAAAAAAAGACTCTTGCGTTTACTTGTAACTTTTATCGATACCGAAAAACATTAATATTTGCGTTATTTATGACATTTATTATAAGATATTTATTATAAGGTCCTGCTACCATATCTTGATGAATCGAATATTTGTCATTTGCATTTTGGTGCAAGATAGAATGAAATGTATCTTTCATATGCTATTGTACCAGTCTTGTTCATGGTTGCGTTGATACGAAAGCTACTGAGGTATGAGTGATGATAAATGAAGGCATTAATTAAGGTAACTCCTTATAGAATACGACCAACATTACTATGGCTGGTAGCGCCATTATACCTCACTTATGTGGACTTGCTCCGCTTAAAGCATTGTGGCTCAGTGAGGATATCATGGGTAAACTACTTCACTCCTCATCTTACCTAGTAAGCCTCATTTCCTCTCCTACATATTTGTAGATAGTGGTAGAGGAATTGAGGTCCCTAATGGACATCGGGCTGAGTATTTTATAGGCAGATAGTTATTAAAATAAGAATATTCCTATCAAGCACGAGTTGAATTGTTTCATTTGTTATTGGGTAAATCATTTGCATTACATTTTAAATGGCAGACAACCACTCCGAATATTCATAGAAGTTTGGCAGCACTGCGAATAAATTCCTTTGGAACGCTTTGCCAGTCACCTTTGCTCACATCTTCTGCATCCCACAGCGTCTGCATTCCCCCTCTAAACAATATTACCACCGAATACATTTTCTCTCCGCATTACACATTCCCCGCGAACGGCTTCTTTCCTTTCCAGAGTTTCCGCTCGCGGTTCTCATATTTTCTTACCTATTCCCCACTCGTCTTGCCGCCATTTTATTTTTTCTAACCCTCCGTGAGCAGAATCGCAAACCTCAAAGTACATCCGTTTAGAGGCTTTCGACGCTCCGCTGAAATAAAAAACCTCTCCTTCGTCCTCAAATTGTCGCTTTAGTGACTCGAGATGGAGTCACGGAGTTGATTTCTTTTGCCGAAGACCATTTCAACGACAGAACGGATTGCCGTAAAACACTCATTCGCAACAAAATTTCGTCGAAAGCATCGCATCGCACTTTATTCTCACTAAAATTTGTAGATATTACTTTTAAGCCCTGTCGTTTGAGGAAAACCTCAACGAAAGAAGAATTATTCCTACTTGAAGTCTATGTTATGCACAGTGAGGAACTATAACTCTGTAGGGAAGAATATAGATATATTTAATGAAACGTTACCATCTTTGAAAAGAAAATTGAGAATGTTATCATATTAATTGCGTTAATAAAAGATGGAGTATGTTGTCTCAACAGCTTAACTGGATAAAACACCCGCCTTCTTAAATTTTTAAATATTTACATTCCAAATAATTTATTATGTGCTAGATAATTTATAATTGTAGGTATTATAAAACCGATGTTACTTTATTTTTGTATCCTATATTTGTACTAATTCCTATGAGTATTCTTTTTTATATTATAGTCTTCACTATATATCATTTAATCGTATGCCATATTGTGGCCTTTTTATTTTATTCCTTTCTNAAATAAATAGCACTATTCGTTGGACGAAGTATTAAGAGAAGGACGAAGAAAACTTTGTAATTTACACACAATATTTTTAAATATTCCCGATCGTTTTCGGCTACTACGTTATCATGAGGTCTCATCTTAATGTTTTTCTTCGTTCCTTTATAATTTTATTGTACGTTCGGCCTAGTATGATAGATTAGTTCCATAAGTATAGTGGAAATTACAGTCTTTCTTAATTCTTTTTATGGAAATATGTCAGTTGAAATACCAACAATTTTATCGATAAGTTTATTGCTCGTTGTCATCATCTTATAAAGTCTACGTTTCAAACAAATATGTATACACAGCCTCTTTAAAGCAGGATGTTCATTAATTTTTCTCTAAACCTTTCCCATATTCCCATGGGTTAAATGGAAGAGGAGACTTTAAAGTCTCAATTTCGCCCTAAATAAAGACGTTATTTATTTATTTATTTATATAGAAATTTCCATCAAATTCACATCCAAAACTGCAGGCCGTTCTAATCAGTTCGTTTTATTAGGGAAAAAAAAACTAAAATGATAAATCAGCACCATTCTGCCGAAGCTCCACTAAAACCCTTACAAAAAGTCACAATCCTCGATAATACCTGATGTCAACTGATTTCCCTTACCAATCGATTTTATTTGTAAGTAGTTTATATCGAAACGGCCCTGTCATACATCAGGTGAAGGTCCTAAAGTTAAGTATTACTTGAATGTCTTCGCGACAAAAATGGAAAAGTAAGCCATTTTACCTTTCAAGGAAACACATTTCAACTTTTCCTGATTGGATTATTCTCGGTCCTTTTTTCATACTTTACCCATGCATTTCTCATACAATCCACTTGGGTTTCGCAAACTTAGATTCTCTTTTCTCATCTTATTTTATCCTTTCTATAAAAACTTTCATTCACTTCCACTTTTCCCCAGTGCCTGCCTTCCAATCTCTTCCCTAATTCACTTCCTTTCGTTTAATTTTCTCTCTATTCCTTTTCCCATAACTTTTTCCTTCTCCTCCCCAAAGGGATTTATCCACAGAGAATTCTCAGACTCTGAATATCAAAAGAGAAGCGATCTTGGAAACCAAACAAGGAGCGATTAAAATTCGCGCAAAATTGGACTTGGATTGCCACGATTGCTCGCATTTTATTCCACACGACTGCGATTCGGTTGTTTTCCCACACTCGATTTGGATGGAATCACAATCACAACGCATCGTCTTGAAACCACAGCTATTTAAACATTGCGAAACACTTATCGATATTTTGGAATAATAACAATTCTATACACATCCATACCCCTACTAAGGAGAAGTTATTTGCTAACGAAGACATTTTGTTTTTCTTTTGCTATTCGACTAAAAAATTCGGTTTCTGTTAACGAAAGGTAACCCTCGCCGTACATCTTCGCGTATTTACAAATTACCAAAATGAAATCTGAAAAGCCCACTTACCTTATATATGAATGATTGTTTTAGCTTTGGAGAATTTACATTTACTTTACCTTTACTATTATTATTTATTATTGCTAATTAATATAGTTGGACTACTAGTCCAGATTGATTGACGCTATTGATTACAATGCAACAATACTATCCTATACTATATTATTACATATTATTACTATATTACTGTATTATTTAAAATACTGTTGGCTACTGCAATACAATATCTGCCATACGTAGTAATACTACATTTCAATACAGATATATCCCTTACAAGTAATACATTTTGACACAAAAGCTAAGTAATTCAATGCAAAGTGACGTTTGTATTCGGGTACAGTACTTATTTTAGGACTTGGGTTGCACATGGGTTACGAGTACTTTGGCTAACAAATATTTGGGTTACAAATTAACAGAGAGAATTAAATTTCATTTAAATTACACACAAAATACTCCCATTTGATTATGAAACTATACTCGATACTTCCATGTTCTGTTATTGCATAACAAATTTTAGAATGAGCAAATGAAACTGGAAACAGCATAGCCTGGAAGAGCTGTGCTGCTGAAACCCAAGGAATAACAGGTGTGAGAAATATCGACATGACTGGGATTCGATATAATGTAATGCTCGATGTAATAAATATAATTTCGAAAAAGATGTAGAATGAGTTTATGTATCTGTACATCAATCTGGGTCAAGAAAATGTATACATGCTTCAGAGAAAGAAAACCTCGAATGAGTATTTCAAAACTGAGTTCACTGAGGCTTTGTGACATGAACACATTAACGAGATTGTCTGAAAAGGATAGGGATAACTTCCAGGCATTTACTATTACGAAAAACAGCTGCTTGAATAGACTTCCCTGAAAATTCTTCGAAGATGAATGCGTTAATAAGAAAGTAATCAAAGAACGCATGGCCATTTTACAGTGGCATTTCAAATTTGAGAATAACATTACAATCCAACCATAACGGAGGCCTGAGTTTGGAGCTCCTAACAGATTCAGGAGAAGCTCGAAATGTGTGATTTGCATTGAGGAAAATCCAGCTGACCTTTCCGCGCCAAGTTTCAGATAAGATGTTGCAATGGTCGCAATATGTCTAGGCAGTGGCGCAGCGATCGGGGAATGTTTCAGAGTTATAACCCACCAAGATGGTAACATTCTTCAAAAAATATATCATAATCTAGTTCACCAATCTCCCAAATATTAATTAACTTGCTACCTAATCGTATTAATCTCGTCGTTTTATATCCAGTTAATTTTTTTGAGGAGGTTTTTGTAATATCTCTTGTGAGATGTAGCATGCATGATTACACCGACCCCTGTAGACATATTTTCGTTCTCTCAACAGTCTCTGCTCCCCTGAGTCTAGTGCATAATGTGCCCAATATTCAAGATAAGCAGATCGTTACCAGCAAAGAATGACGACAATTCTAATCGAAGAATCAAGTTTAGTGAGTGGTTCAACACACAGTATACGAGAATTAGGATTTATGACAAAGATCGTGTGGTCTGATGAAGCAAAATTTAAGTTACATGAGACGGTGACTGACATAATTATGTTAACCGGGCACAAGAATATTCTAGCGTGCGTATGATCAAAGCAGTCAATATTAAGGTGAAGAAGATTAACAGCCCAATTCTGTTGTCGAATGTCAGCAAGAAGTTTAATAGGACCATTTTCCATTAGAGGTATTACTGCAGGTCAAGCATATATAGACATGCTACGCTTATCCATCTTAATTGCCAAACATAAATGTATGGTAATGAAGACTTTTCTTGCAACTAAACGGCACGCCTCCACACCATCTCAAAGACGTCTCCTCGATGAGAGTTTGCAAGGACACCGGTTAGGACGAAGAGGTGTTCCCCCTCTTCCCGTGCTCCAACTCTGGGAGAATATTATGTATGGGCGGGAGCCTAATAGGATATAGTGCATCGAAGAAAACCCACTACACCATCAGGCTCTTGGAAAGGAATTAAAATGCTTGCGCAGCAATCTCTAAGGACGCACTTAAATACCTGGAAGCTTATGACAACCACTTAGAGCACTTTTTGTTAATTCAGAGGGTGAAGGTAACTAACTTATTCTAATTCCACAATTTCTCAGTGCATTTAGTATGAAACATTTTATCACATCGTTCCTTTCGGTTAAAAGTGAAGATTAGGCGAGTTAGAGTTTATTTATGCTTCACATATGAGAAAGAGTACAATAGTTGATTCTAATTAGGTATGAAATTGTTCGGCACAAGAGAAGTCTTTGGTAAGTGGTTTTTAAAGCAACTTGATCACATCAATTTTCGCCTGTAAGCGCAGTTCCAAATATCCATACGTATATCGGTCGGCGAAAGCCGAATTTCTTAGACGTGCTGATTGCGAAATTGAGATTGATATTTATTCAAGACAAGATCTCAAATTCAGTGTAGGAGTCGCATTCGGGATAATTTTGATATCCTTGCAATATGCGTTTATCGATTATCTACCACCACTGGAAGTAGGTACTTCAGAAACTTTTCCGAAAATCCGCTCAATGCATTCTAATGGAGAAAAATAGGAACTGGAGGGATTCTAGGAACAAACCAATGATAGCGAGGATAGATATTTCACATTTCGTGATGGTCACCCGTTGGGGGTCACACGGCGTAAAATGGGCAAATCATGATGCTTGTGGTTTAGACTGAGAATTTGCATCTAATACGTAACTAAAAACTAAAAACTTTATTTATAAAAGACACGCAGGTTCCGACCTAACTAACGTTTGAATAAATATTTACAAGAAAGGTAAAGAATGACTTCTAAATTTAATTGTAAAACAACAAGTTGTCAAAAATGGGAGAAAATATTCTCCAACAATATCATGGCCAAATTTCAGAATCTACACGTAATGCACGTATATTTCTATATTGATTATTTCCGATTTTCAAGTTCAAATTTGGCATAAAAGAGACCAATTAGTGTAAACGGTTGAATTTTATTATTTTAGAGCGAGGAATCTATCTTGATAGCCTCGAGGAAATCCGTGTTACGCAGAAACTAGGTCCTAAACGAATTTTCTCGCACTCTGATATACGAATTTAATTTCGAAATACGAACCGCTGTGCTTTTATAATCCTGAGTACTGAATGTAGATAAAAATCGGAAATTAGTCGTTAAAACAAATTACGAATAACATCTTGCAACACTGGAGAGAATTAAGAGAGAAAGTGCAATCCTAACCAAGATGTATATTGTATGTAGAACCACTAATTTTTTGAAGAAAATGGTATTATTCACTGCAAAGGTAAAAGCGACAGATGCAGTCAACCCTGGACAGTTTCCTTATTATACCTCCATCGAAGAGATAAAAGGCATCACCATAGAATTTATAAACATATATTTTAAATATTCTTGTTGAATCGTGTAAATTTAAAAATGAATGAAAATAATTGTACTATTGTAATTTGTATTTATGAGACAAAACAAATTGATTTACCATAAGATGCAATGAAAATTTGATTCGAGATATGAACTCCAGTTTGGAACGAATTTTGTTTGTAAGTCGAGGTACCCCTCTTTTTTTTCATATAAGCTTACATCTTCATAAATAGACTTCGTAAATAAAGTTCGTTCCAGCTCGACAAATAACCTTCTCCTCCGCTTTACTTGTTTTCTCTCTTGTTTGTTAACTTTCTTCGTCTACCAAACCCCAGTTTCCCCACTCTTCTCATTGGCCTTTAAATAAACCTTCTTGATCGCATCTTCCGAATACGTTAACAGAGTATGCGCCAAGCACTTCCAAACGGAACGGAAACATTAGACTTCGCATTCATGAGGAGAAGACGTCGTTTAATCTCTTTCTCTTCGAATAAGATTAACCTCTTTGGAATCACGGCGGCATTACAAACACCCTTTGCCGCCGTCTCCGTGAAACGAGTGGAAATTACACACGCTACTGATTTCGCTGTGAGTCGCAAAGGAACACTTTAATAGACTTTCAATGGAATAGTCCGCTTCAGACAGTCGTGTTTGCAGTTCTTCTTGCAGAAGTTCTCATTCTATAGTTGGAAAACACAAGGTGATTGCACTGCTTAGGTATTCTCGTTCTATTCTGAGGATATGAAACTTACGAAATCTACCGAGCGATTGAATAAACGTGGATTACATTGAAAGAAACCCAATTAACTTGATGTTACGCTCATTCTGGAATCTGTCACAATCAATAACAACAGGATAATACAAAAACTGACAAAATTTGTTTAATATAGATTTGCGGTTCTTCATTATTTTAAAAACATGTGCGAGAGATGGCCATAAATCAATATCCCACATTTATTTTCCAGCCAAAACCAATGCCAGTAATTTGGAATTGTTGGTTCCAATTCTTTGACGTTTTGCCCATGTATGTGATAGTTTCAGTTTCCTCCTGCAGATAACATAGCTGTAGGAAGCTTTCAAAATGAAATTTGGCCGTGATGAACGTTACAGACATCGTGCTAAGATTGGATTTCTGTGCGTGGAGAAAGGGACGGTAGGGAATATTCACAAACATTTGTGGAACCACTGTAGTCGATAGGAGTTCATTTGGGTATTGAGGGTGAGTGAATCAGAAGGCGGTTGAAAGTGAAAACCTGGGCTCATAACCAGAGCGTGGACTGGTACCGATAGAGCATACATGTGAATCGCTGAAAGAACAAAATGAACTTATAGGAGATTATATAGAAACATAGATTGAGTAGATAAAACATCCTTTCATGTGTGTAAATTTTATTCTTTTGGAATATATATAGTTTTGAGAAAAAAAGTGGGGCATTACTTTCTGACCGACCCTCGTACATTTCAAACGCCCGGTTCCATCGCAGATCGGTCATCATTTGGTACCTGATATCGAAACCGGTGGTTTTAAGTACATCCTTTGGAAAACAATGAGCAATTCCTATATTTTTCAGATTTCGTCACAGTATACGAGTACTCTTCCGAAATTGATTTCATGGGCTTTTACGCTTCATTCACCGAGTTAATACGCTACATATTGAATTTCTCATCTTTTACATCAGCACTTTAAAACCCCTGCCACACGCCGAAGGGCGGTTTCCAGGTAGTTGTAGATGACGACTTTTGCCAAAATTGGTCCGTCTTAAGAGAGTTATTAAATCAAAAATTTAGTAACTAAGCGGTAGCTTCATCTATAAATATAATTATATAGACGGTGATATATGTATATGTTTCATTGGCATCACCGTCTAACTATTAATCTACACCTAGCTGACATTTAGATCATAAAAAAGATTGAACTTATGAGAATGTTCCAGCAGAGATCGATTTTGAAATGATTATGCTTATTTTTCGATTAGAGAAATTTATATCTTTGAGTTGAAACAGTTCGTACTTCGGGGCGTTTTCAATTACTAATTTAGACTTATGTCCCTAGACAACTTACAGGTCGGAGCTAAAGGAGAAAGTAACTCTAGCTAACACGGATGCTCCCATAAATGTCAGTATGGGCAGAAAAAAACACTAAGAAGAAGTTGAATATACAGTCACCGACCAGATTAAGACTCAGCACAATTTCTCACAAATTTCTCTTTAATCGCTAATTACATGTGATTACTATAAAATTAATTGCACTAAATGAGTGAACACATTTTTATTTACCTCTTGATGACAATTATTAACGATTAGTTAAGAAAATTCAAGAACTTGTTTCAACTGTCCTTGTGTTTCCGCAGTATCAACGTTGTTTGTTACCACCCTCTGCATCTATCATTGTCGCTTCTAGGCATACCGTTGATGTAACTCTGGACAATTTACTACATCATATTGTAAAACCACATTCTATATATTCTAGTATCATATTCTTTCCTTGGCCCACTTCAATATAAATTTAATAATCTATCGAATCCGTAAGTAAATGTTTAAGTCGTGGAAGTTTGGAGGAAAAGACACGCAGGTTCCGACCTAACTAACGTTGGAATAAATATTTACAAGAAAGGTAAAGAATGACTTCTAAATTTAATTGTAAAACAACAAGTTGTCAAAAATGGGAGAAAATATTCTCCAACAATANTACATCATATTGTAAAACCACATTCTATATATTCTAGTATCATATTCTTTCCTTGGCCCACTTCAATATAAATTTAATAATCTATCGAATCCGTAAGTAAATGTTTAAGTCGTGGAAGTTTGGAGGATTTTAAAAGTACTTTAAAAGCGTAAAATAAAAATGCTTTCAATTCTTTAATTTTAACAGTTGGCACAATTGCATGCTGCTTCTCACTTTATCATTACCCGAAAAAAAAGAGAAACTTGCGAGAAAACGATGCTAAGTGTATTAATTTGGCAGTGGACTGTAAATTTCTTGCAATTTCGTCCTTTCTTATGAAACCGATCTGAAAACCATTGGTTAGAAAATGTAAAAGGAAAAATGCAAAGGTCTGCTTAGGAAAAGGGATTCGTTGATTCATTTCATAATTCCATGGAAAGCACCTTTACAGCGAGGTAACCACGAATAGCGAATATCATACTACGGGTTAAGTAACCAAGATTCGAGCCCGGGGCCTTCAAGTGGGAGGGTGAAAGTGAAATCGGATGGCGTGAAAGGCGAGCGTCTTTGATCTCAGCGGATTCAAACGAAGGTATTTTCTGAGACGACGCTTCAAGTTCCCCTTCCTGCATCTTTTCTCTTCCTTGCATTTGAAAAGCAAATTCTCCTCTATTCTGCTCTCCTTAAAACGAAAATGCCGATCGCATTCCGCCGCACTTTACTCACTTTGAAAGCGTTTCCTTATTTGTGCTGTTCTCTTATGTAATTTATCGAGATTGAGATATGCGAGGCCATTCACTTCAATAAGACAGAAGATTTTTAAAATCAAATATTCAAATTACTATGCATTCCTTTCGATTATACTTTGATCGATTGATTATCATTATCTTCTTCTTGGAGTTATCAATTCTTAGAGTAGTTTGAATATAAACCTCCATTCATTTCTTTTCTGAGCCTTCCTTTTCATTTCTTCATAGAATGTTCCTCCTGCATCCTTCCTCACTTGTGCCACATATTGTTCCCTTCCCTGTACCATTCCCTCTTCACCATCTCCTCTGATACGCTTTTACTAAACTCTTGTGTCTTAATATGTGACCCACCAGTTCTGCTCTTTTCACAATACTCTTCCATAAGGCAGTCCCCTTCTCTCTCATTCTTCATTTTTCACTCCGGCCGTCCAACTAGTTCCCAACAGTCGACAACTCCAAGACCTAAACTAATTATAAATATATTAATATAAATAACTATTTGTAGCCAATCGCGTATATGAAACTAGAGACAATTACTTGATAAAGTTTCATTTGTAGAATCTTTCCAACTTAAATAAATTTATCAACTCATATTATTGAAATTCTGATTTCTATTTATATATTATATAACTGTTTGCGAATTTTTTCATATCTCATTCAATTAATTCATTAATTTATTTATTCCAATTCATCTCATTCTCTCCATCAAATCATTTACTAATTTGACCTGAGACTTACGTGTTCACAAAAGAATTCAGCAGAATATTATTATAATATAATTTCACCAATTATAGCTTATTGTAATTAATAAATGTACGTTGTGTAATCTAATTGGCGTATAATATTACTCACAAAATATTCTGTTGATCTACCGCAATTTTGATTAATCAGTTCATAATTGATTTTTTGATCGTTTATACGATCCTCGTAGGCAAAAGCATATAAATAAATTTGCTTTACTCCCTAAAGTTAGTCATAAAATTGTTTCAATAGGGCAATTGTATATTTTCTGCCTGTCATCTCATTAATTGCGTTCCATCGGTTTTTCATTAGTATTTATCTCGTTTTCCAATCAATCATCACACGTATTTGTTTATTACACCCAATCATTAATAAGATTTTTTATGATAATAATAACTGAATTTCAAATTTGAAAGAAAGAATTTCTCCAATTTCGAGAATGCAATGAGAGTAAATAATTGACATGTGGGTTTTTATAGCTTGAAATTGGTGCAGAAATTAAACACTGCTAATGTAGATACGATATTGAAGGAATCAAAAATATCATAAATGCTCTGATAAAGGCATATTAGAGTCAAGACTTCCTCGACGTATAAAAGTAAAATCTATTTAGCGGTATTTAAAAAAGTAATCGCAGGTGCAGCGATTGAGAGGGAAGATTTAAAAACTCGATCGGATTCGGAAAAGTAGAAACGGAGAATGTATTGAATGTATCGGAGAGAGCAAAACCCACTCTTTATGTATTCCTTTCAAGATAGTGGTAATCCGCTAACTTATGGAGACATCTGCAATAGTGCTCTCCCTTTGAAATTGCCCCCAGCGAGTTTTCTTGAAAGGCAGGGATTTTTATTTAGCGTGGAAATATTCGTAACTCAAAAAGTGCAGCACAAAGACGTATGCGGTTTCTTTCCGCTCTGAAACGCCGCCATTTCAAAGACGATTGAATGAGAGGATTAGCATAGGCAAACATGGCGTCAGACAAACAATACGAGGGCCAATTGAAGGGACTCTTTCGAATACATTTTCCTCCGACTGCGTCAGACGTATCATAGAGAGATCAAAAAGTTCGATCGAACTTACCAGGGAATCCAAATTTGTGAAAGGGAGTGTATGTTTTCTGAAGTAAAAATTGATTTTCTTTTTAAGGAAGAATTTTTCGCTTCAATGGATTTTAACGTTTCCAGGGTATGAATACTATTCTAATTAACGATTTCCAAACGGGTCGAGGAATGGCAGAATTCGTAACACGATTCTGAGTTCCTTTTTCAAATAAATACTCAAATTACGGGGTAAATTTCCAACTATGGATTGTATATTTTATCTGGTCAATTTTCTGAATTCCGCATTCATTCGGCAATAGCCTGAAATTAACTTTCAACAAACTACCTCGTCATGACGTAGTTCATGTTGTGCGAAAACGATTTTATTGGAAAACATTATCTGTACATTCTAAACAATAGTTAATGAAATCTACATCAACAAAAGTTTTCATTCAGAAATGAAAGACAGTATTTATTAATGCCTCAATGACTTCACGTGAGTGCCATTAACGAAGGTATATCGGTCGTAATCAAACGAGAGATTGATAATGCTAAATCCGATGAAACGGTAAGAAAGCGATCCTATTCCACTTTTTACATGCCTTATCTGCAATGAGAGGTAATTTAATGGAATATAATATTCGTAATATTTTGCATAACGTCAATGCTATGGAAAATCAGGCACCGCTACAAAATTGCGAAGGAAAAGCCTTGAAAATGATAGAGATCAGGATAGCTTCGTTAAACAGCCAGATAAATTTAGACAAAGTGTTTCCTTAGTAATGAGTGCTATAATATATCCTAGCAACCTCGGCCTATGAGACAAGATAAGAGAGTAAAACGCCAAGGTGAATCGTTCTCACAACTCAGTTCCTCCGTGATAGTCATAGGCAAAAGAAATTCGTTTGGCAACACACCACCATTTTACACCACCTTCTCAAGGTGGTTTGCACACTACAAATGTAAATTAAATCGAATTGCTATGAATTAGCTGTATGAATCGATGAAATGGAGATCTATGCTCACCTTGCGACCTTCTCCTATGGAACACAAAATCAATCTTCGAGTTGAATACGAATTAATTAAAAGTTAATGTTCACTATCTACCCGCGAACAATTACTAAATATATAATTGTTAATCTGGATGTCTGTAAAGTCATTATTCCGAGTACAGTTGGATCCTCAATTCCCTAAACCAGTGTTTCATTTCCTAAATGCTCCCCGTTTTGTGTCCTCAATACAACCATGTCCCGCCAATATGCAACGACTTCGTTTTACTGATTGATTTCATTACATAACATATGAATATTTAATTTGTTGATGAAAAAGTGAAATTATTGGAAGATTTATTCACCATTTTACAAAATGTACTACATGAGTAATCTAAAGAAATTTCTCCTAAAGAACGTTCTTGAAGATTTATAATTGAAATTATTCACATGAAACCAAATAGTATAATCATTTTAGATTGTTATAAGAAATATGGTCCTTGTATCTATTACGATGAACTTACTTTGGTATTAAGAGCTAATTCACAATCTTTCACACAAATGATGCTGTAAATTGGGAGTCCAACTCTACAACCGTATTTGACTTCAACACGATTAAACTCATGATCTACACATGTATACACTGTCCAACAGAATAGATATGCAACAAAATCTATCCGTAAAAATCTATCTCAGAGCACCATCAAGACAACCAGATCAACTCTACAAAGTCACCGATGGACTACAAAGAGAACAAAACAGAGTAAACAATAATAAGTTTAATTACTCATAGAATGCCATAAAAAGAGTTCACGCAAGTGGGACGCATTCCACCGAATAGGAAACAATGCCCTAAAATATCACATGAAACCGCTTCAGAGAGTGATGAGGTATACTAGACAAGATGATGAGTAAGGAAAATAATTATAACATATTTATTTCACTTTTCATAAAGATACATGCAGACGGAAGAAAAACAAAAACATGTAGTGAAATTAAGCACCCCTGAAGAAAGAATTTTATAGAGGTTGTCATCACATTGAATAAAAAGGGAGGTGTTTTTAAGCATGTATATAAAAGAAAGATTCTTATAAAATTACTTATAGGAACCGAAAATAAGCAAACAAAATACAGTGAGGAATTGAAGCGCTTTTTAAACAAATTGAAAGTGCAATTGTAAATCGTAATTGGTATTCTGCGACCCCCTTCTGCTACTTCGGCCGATCCGACAATGAGTGTAAAATAAAAGAAATAGATGCGAGGTCATGCCGTTAGAGGGACTCATTCTTTCTGCGACAACAATAAGCTAAAGATGAGTCGAAGGCTTGGTGTTTAACCCCTGCCTCACGCGGAAAGACGGATTGCAGGGTATTTTCATAGATGTAGACTTTTAACAATACTCCAATTACTAGCGATTGTTCTAGTAGTGGAGGCATCTGAGATGAAAGTTGAATATATGAGATACTAAATAGATCGCGAGTCCTGATTCTTAACATTAAAGGAAAACCTCTAATAATGTCGGTTGGAGAGACAGCGGTATTTAAAAAGAGGCAGTGGCAAATAGTGGTGCTCTATAAGGCATTGCTTTAAAGAGTAACAATGCAAGCAGGGAGGTAGTGAGCGAAAACATGTTGGTAGAATGGACGAGCCATCCTAAAGGACTCGGGTGATAGCTATTTTTACGTGCGGGTGTTAAACGGTTTTTATTTTCGCATATACGTCATCTACATACGAGCATACAGCAGGAATTCTACAAGTTTGTTTTGGTGTGTTTTTTTGGATATTTGTCTGAGATTGGAGCCCATACCGTTTGTCCGATTTGCATCAAACTTTGCATACGTGTTCTATAAGACTTTCCGAAAGTAAGTACTGTCATCTTTTCATTCGATGACTTTCCTGAATTTGAACCAAGATCGTGCAGATAGAATTCCATAAGAAATTAATGTGAAGCTCAATTTATCGGCGACAAACTTTTTCTTATGCATAATTAAATTAGGTGGAATAGTCTTGTGAAATCGAGATATGTATCAAAATAAGGGAAAAAGGAACACAGATTCTTATTATGGTTAAGAAATATCGCCTTCTTTTTAAAGTTGCGAGAACGTAGATAAGATATACAAATATTTTTTGAAAATTAAAGGTTTTAATCAGCCCCTGATGACCAATGAGATTGTTGATTCCGAGCTCATGCATTTTACCATAAGAATAAATTTGCAGAAGCAAGAATTGACGATATGAAGAGGAGGAAAATTTTCCGAGATTTTAACTATTGCAGTCACGAACAATTTGTAGTGATGAATCGCAGGGGCAACAAACATACGTAGCACCGTAATGAATTAATAGAAATGAATGAGTAACTTTTTGTCTAATAATTCTGACTCTTGACATATTTTACAAATAAATTTTAGGAAATTCCATAAATATTCTGATTCTTATTGTTGATTGTAGTTTTCGGCTTCAAACTTTGAGTACTTTGATTAGATTGAAAATTTTTCTTTTCGATAACCTGTCCCATTGGACTTAACTATTATGCTAGGTGTTATTTTCTCTTACGTACAAATAGGTATACTATATTTAGTATGACTTCTGTTTTCCTCGTTGAAAATCAACAACTTCAGCTAGAGATAAAGAAATAATTGTAGATATATGTTTCGAAATAAACCCATCTCTAAAGTGAAAACCCTCGCAGTGCTGGAATCCAATTCCCGTGGAAAAGTTTCGACGACCCGGATATGCGACGGTTCTCTTGAAGCAGAAATAAAAGATGTATCAATCGATTACGATAGATTGATAAATTTCTCAACAAACAAGTTGCGGAATAAAATCGCGGCCATGAAATGTTATTTTATAGAGGACTTGTCATCCGCTCTAAAAACCCCTGCGGCGTCGAAAACGAATGAAATAAAGGTCGGTCGCATTAATTCTCTTCAAACCAATATTTTGAAATCTCATTGAATGTTAAGAAACTTTATTTTTTCCTATTTTTCTCCTGATTTCTCTTTTCCTTTGTAATGGCTACGATATAATATTTTGGAATCAATTAAAATTAACTGATACATACTAATCTGGAGATATTAGTTAGCACATTTTGGTATATTTATGACGACCTTTAAAGTTTACATTTCAACATTCTAGCGTTAAAATGATTTTTTTAGTTTCCTATAAGCTTGAGAGGTATTTTTTATCTCTTTATTGCAAAATTATGAGAAAGAAATATGGATATTTATGTTATCGTTTCGAATATTTAACTTTTTGTTGTGAAAAGTTTTCGGCGTTTTTTGTGATCAAATCATAATGAATGAAACAAACATGTAAACTTCAAAATCCAATCTGCAGAAATGCAATTGAAATGTCAGATTTATGTGTAAACATATTAACATGCAGAAATTATAGCAGAGGAACTTTAAAGTCACAATTTCGCCAAAAATAAATGGTATTTATTTATTTAATTTAAATTTCAAATTTCACTGAATCAAAATTAATTTAGAATGGGAATAATTACCCTTTACCTATTCGGAGAAAAACTTAATTGAAACGTTTTCCTTACTAGTATTCGAGCTAACTTTCAAAGATGTTTACTGTACCTTTTCATGTTGAAGGAGGAAAACCGCTAGGATATAACAGGTTTCTTAAATTTAGTTTAACTTTTAGCCCTTGAAAGTTGATACACGTTATGAAGCTTCCTTGGAAAAACGGAGCATAAACCACGGCGATGAAGTGGCATCAGTCATGGTGGAACCTGGATCCCCTGTTTACCATGCACACAATTTGACCCTGAGCAAATCTCATTCCGTTTATGAGCCTTCTTTTGGGCTTTTCCTTTCTGGTGCACGTCCTCAGTCACCTTTCCTCAAAAAACGTCTCCGCGTTAACTTCATTCGATTGCACATCCAATGATGACGCTTTTTCTGGTACTTCGACTTACGAACCGCTCAACATACGAAATTTTCGATACGAACTTTTTCCATACTTCATTCTTCTCTCAAGATATGAACTTAATTTCGACATGTGAACCTTGCGTGTTATGTATGCGCAATCGTATGTAGATGACCACGCAATAAACATCTTCCTAGTGCAACTTTTTTTCTAATATGATAGAATTCATAATAAATTACACTATTTGACAAAATTTACGTGCATCGCCTTAATATTTCTCTATTTCATTAGAAAACCAAAGAAAGACAACGTGATTCCTATGAGATATTCTTCGAAAAATGAATAAGCTACGGAGAGAGCTGTTAAAGTGGGAGATCCCTCCGTTAAACTTTATTCGCATACCAGACTTATCTCTCTTCGTTTTGTACCCAATATTTCAGCCGATTATTCTACCAATGTGTGGGAATTTAGGCTAGAAATATCCCTAAAATGCTCACGCTGTCTCACTCTTTAGAATCAGACGTCTCATACATTACCTTCTGCTTCGTTTACGTTTTTCCTTGAAATTTTTAGGAGACTCGGTCAACCTTGGGCAGTTTCCTCAAATCTTGTCCCCCGAAGAGACAAAAATAATCATCATAGAATTTTCAAATATTCTTTTAAACCCGTATAAGATTAAAAATCTGATAAATAACGTTGTATTATTATTCTATACAACCGTTTTCTTTAGAAAGACAGAACGGTTTAATTGATTTGCCATAAGATAAAATGGAAACGTTGGTTTCGATATACGGACTTTTTCATGAACTAACTCCGGTATGGAACGAATTAAGTATCTAAGTCAAGGTACCACTATACATGTACTTGTGCCAATTAAAGAGCCGACGCTACGTGGCGCCTAAAATTGCTACCTGAATGCAATTTTAATTCAAGCGACTCAAGCCGACTTTCATGGAAAAAGAAATGCATGCTTAGACAAATGCACTGGTACAGGAGTCGTGAACAGGGCAGTTCTGAATTCAGTCCTCTGAAACAATTTCGCCGGTCTGCCCATCCGTCTGCTACACATAACAAATATCCCTCCTTTTACGGAAGTACGAAAATATAAACACGAAAGCATCCGTATCCTCCATATTTGAACGTTTTCTCGCCGGGAAAATAGATACAGAGGCGTTTTATTCGGAAAGGGAGGCAGACAGCTGCCCGTGACTGAGCGATAAACTCCGGAACAGCACACTGCGAAACCGGAAGGGACCGTTTCCTCTCTCCGAATGTAGGTGGCGATCGAATGGGACGCCGCCTGGAGGTAAAATGGCGCGCACGAAGTACGCCAGAGATTCAGCGAAAAAATAGATGACCGATTCGTCACGTGGGCCATGTTTCCTTTTTTTTAAGAGACGGTTCTGTCTGAGCCAAATGCAATGGCCATAATTTGGCGAAGATATTTCTGTGGACATCGCTTTTGGGAAAGGTCGGCTTTTTCGTTTATTTCAAAAAGTTTGTATTAACTGAAAACGATGTTTTGTTGATTTTAGTAAAATAAACAAATTAAAAAGCATTTTAACGCGATTGGTAGACACATGAAAATGGTGAATGGGTTTTAGTACTTAGAAAGATATCGAATGGAAAAGTACCGATGAAATGGCATTAGATGTTGGTTGAATAGTAGTGAGTCAGTAAATTAACGCGAGAAATGTATAAAAAATTGCTGCTATCCACCTTATTGTATGGTTGCGAAGGTTGATTATCAGGAAATATATGTAAATAAATTTGATGCAGTTAGGATACATTTTATGGAGAGAGAGTTTGGTAAAAGAGAGAAATAAGTTGATTGATGACTAGATAAGGATTTTGTGCGGAATGAAAGAAGTGTTGGCAATCAATAGTTAGGGCGTTTCATGTTTTAATAGAGATATGAGACGTGAATGCAAAGTAACTTAAATGTTATATAAGATGAATACGAGTATGAACGGTTTAGTATAGAGAGAGGACGATAAATCACCGGTTGAAAAGGCACTGTAGCAGATATGAAGCTTAAAAAACAAAGGGAATTTAGGGAAAGATGTAGAGAAAGATATATAGGGAAGTTTGGAGGAGTGAAGGAAATAAGTAATAGATATGCTTACTCCTGAGAGATGTAAATCAGCGAATGTGAAGATGTTTAAAACGAAATGTTAGAGACACCTTTTATAGTTTACGCGTAAGTTCTTTCGTTTTTAAGTAAAATGCGAAATAGGCTATAAAAAACCAACTATTATAAATGCCGTCTCTATATAACGGTTAGTATGTATAGGATATAATTATATATATGTTTTATATGTGCAGTGGTACCTCGACCTCCGAACTTAATTCGTTCCAGACCGCAGTTCTTTTCTCAAAACGTTCGTATCTCGAAACCACGTTTTAATTCTATCTTACGGTAAATCAAATAATCCGTATGATATTGGAAATTTTGGAAAAAACCCTTTGTATAGATCAATACAATTATTTTTAATAATGAGATTTTTAAATTTAGAAAATTTAGCAAGAATATTTAAGAAATATATATTTATAAAATATATGGTGATTTCTTTTGTCTCTTCGGTGAAGACGGTTTAAGGAAAGTGACCAGGGTTGACTGAGTCTGTCGCTTTGTCTGCACTCTTTTAAAGTGATAAATGACACTGTCTTCAAAAATATTAATGGCTCGATATAGGACGTCTTGGTTTGGATGCCACTTTCTTACCATCTCTCTTAATTCACTCCAGTGTTGAGAGATGTTTTTACGTCATTTGTTTTAATGGCTTCTTTCCGGATGCTGTCTTCCTCGGATGATATTCAGTACTCTGGATTATAAAAGCACCACCGTTCGCATGTCAACATTAAGATCGTATGTTAGAGTGCGAAAAAAGTTAGTATGTCGAGGTATGTACCACAATATGTATATTTAAATCGTATTGGAAATGTCTTTAATTTTTCGTAATTGTGGCACTTTTGGAAGAGGTATGGATCGGAAACAATTGACCAATGCATATTTTAAGTTGTATTTTTCACACATCGGAAAAAGTTAAACCTCACTCTTGTGGGAGATCTTCTCGGCCAAAATGCAATCCTCGTCGAGTTCGAGATGTGTGATAAACGAGGAGACTCCGAAGTAGCACGTGCCGAAATGAGCCATTGGGGAATCCCTACATTGCAGTTCCTCCATATTATCTCTTGACTTCACTTTAGTCTCTTTTGGAAAAACTTGAAAACTACTCTAGAAGAAGGCAAAGAAGAGTTTGACTTATTTTTCCCGCAGGACATGCTGCAGAAGTTAGCGAGACGGGAAAATTTCAGCCAACTATTCCTAATTTTTCTCTTAGAAATGACGGCAGTTCTGTAAATGTGGCCATATTAGAAGTGTTACAAATACATTGTCTTTAATTTTATACCGAAAATGAGGTTCTTATTCGGAAAAATCTGCATCAAACATCGAGCAAGATTTTGACTTTTCTTGGGATTTTTATTACCTTTAATTAAGTATTAACTAGGCTAGAATTACGAGCATAAAGGAGATATTGAAAATTAAATATTAATATTAAAATTAATTCAATCAATATATTTAAATTAACACCACGAAGAGGCGTTAAGCAAAGCCGACTACCACCAGACACATCTCTTTCCTTCCATTTAACTTCGACATGGCTCGAATATTTTATCAGACAATCTTGTCAGATCAACTTCCACAATGAATAGTATTCTTGGAGAAAATAGGCAATATTAAAATATACTTTTCCAGGGAGTAACAGCATCAATATCAATAATATTATTACGGATATCATTTATAAAAATGAAAATGCATAGCTATGACGAGTCTTTCTTAAGAAAGGAAAACTTTGTATATAAAACAGATTTGTATTTGTCCTCTTCTACAGATTTGTTTTTGCCTTTTGACTCCATTAGTCTAATTGACACGAAGCTTAAGCATGAAATGCTCACATTAAAATCAACAAGGACTCTTTAGAAATGGTAAATAATATCTGTAAAGTTAAAACATTTCACGGCATAGATGAAGTGGACATAACAAACCCTCGATGAGCGTAGGCCTAATTTGCATAGAAATGTAAGGTAATTTCTTTTCTCAGGAAATATCCCACGGTGTACATTTAAGAAATGTTGAATACTATTACTGGGATGGCTTTACTTGCCTAGCTTTCAGTAGCACAACAAAATCAGCAGAGAATGAAAGTTGTTCAAAATACATTGAATCCGTCTTCAGCCTCGAGCCGGGAAGGAAAAACATAGGATCATTACCAACTCTTTCTTTTTCATTTTGATCGTTTGTAGTTTAAGATGAAACGAGGTTGCTAAGAAACGATTATGCGTCTAACTACACCTGATATTTTCTTTCTCATAATTAGAGTTAAATTAGTACCAGGAGATGGTGCCTTCTATCCTTTCTCTAAGGCTCACAATGCAATGAAATATATATCTCGCTTTCCTTCAACTTTCGCAAGTTTTTCACACACCCCTTCTTCGGCGATTTCCTTCAGTGGGAGCATTTCTTCTATAATAAAGGAATCTGTGATTTTTTGATAATCCACAAGACTATTCATTCATTCCTTCTTCTATTTCTATACTAACCGAACTTTAAATTCACTCACCGAAATTTAAAATCTTCTATCATGGTACTATTTATATTTTTGTATTAAGTTTCGACAAAGATAAAATGCGAATAAACATCTTTTGTAAAAATGAAATGAGAACTATTTATCTATGCCTTGAGAATTAAAAATTTATTTTCAGTTTTCTTCTACAAAAGACAGAACAGTAAAAGAATTCACTTCGATCTTATGAGAAGAAAATACTGGCTTTAATAGAAAATCAAGAAACAAGAAAGGCTGTGGGAGAGTGCAAAATCACAAAAATAATATAATAGATATTCAATTATCGAACGTAATTGTTTAAAATATTAACGATATTTTATCTAGAGTAATTACAGAGATGAAACGTGAAGAGTAATTTAATTCCAAAATGCAATCATGAAAGTTAAATGAGGTCACGATCAAAATAACGTTAGAAGGATATTTTATATTTGACATCAAATTGCTACTCAATGAGTGAGTGCGATTATTTCAAAATTTCATACTCCCACAGGAAGGGGGGCGTGAAAAACCTGCGAAACCTACAGACAGTAGCATCTAAAATTTTAAAGAAGAGGGGGAAATTAGAAAATGAAAAGTGACTGCAACCTTACTGAAATGAATAAAAAAAAGCATAATAAATGTACATTTATATGAAAGAAAGAGAAAAAAAGAGGAAGGGGGAGAAGAAAGATGAGGACAGGAGATCGATTAGAAATACAAGAAAAGGAACATTGCAAAGATAATAAAAGAAATGGAAAAAGCACAATACATAGATATTTAGGGTATCACCATTGGTTACGTCAATTTAGCAATAAAAGTAATAAAGTGAAATGAAGCTATAAAAAGGAATACATAATAAAAGCTACGGATTACTAAAAATAACAAAAGCCATGGAAATCACTGTACATAGATATTTACAATATCGTCATTGGTTACGTCAATTTAGCTTTAAAATGAAGAAAAATGAAATACGAAATTACATATTAACAAAAAGTCACACTAATTGGAGGGTGAATGAATCAGAAGGCTGTTGAAAGTGAAAACCTAGCTTCAAAACCAGAACATAGACTGGTACCGACCCCAGTGAATCGCTGGAAGGTAACAGAACTCAAAGGAGATTATATGAAGAAAAAGTATTAAGTAGATAAAACATCATTCTTTCATAAGAGAAAATTCATTTTTGTAGGCAGTTTTTGTGAAAAAAATGTAGGGCATTACTTTCTGAGTGACCCTTCTATAAAGTTGTAGTTGAATGAAATGCACCGACGGGCACCTCGCTAAGATTATTTTACTACAAAGTTGGCTTAAAAATATCGCACTGCAGATTTCACCTGCAAGGTAAAACGAGCATTCTGTGTACATGAGAGTGCAGATCCACAGATTGCTGCGGGATGTAAAAGCCGCCATTATTCATCCACAGAAAGGTCGGAGACCAGTCACGCTGTCAATGTCAAATTCAGTGACATCTGGAGGCAATTTTAACAATCAATACCGTCATCAGAATAATATTATTATTTTATACATATATCAATCTTCAACCCTATAGATTAAAATATACGTCAATTTGTGGTGACAGAATTAACGCTGAAATACGGATCCATTAAATGATTCTCATAAAAAATAAACGACCTTGTTTTCGACAAATCTGGGCTAATTGGTATTTATCACATTTGGAAAGGATTAAATGATGACGTCGTGAGTGCATGGGCAGCATTTCCAAATCTCAGTTCCAGGATAGAGATGGAGTTTATCGACTTTTTAATGGATTTCTAAGTTTAACTTTCAAATAATTTTCTTTGTTGTTTCCCAAGTAACCTCTTGGGATTTTCATCGTTCCTAAACACTGTAGTACGAGAATCTTTTCCTTAAAGTACGGACATTTCTACAAGACCGTGTGGTTATTAATATTAAAATTTCCATTACAGAGGTACTTTTTTCGTACTCCTCAGGATACGAAGTTAATTTCGACGTACGAACCCCAGTGCTTTTATAATCCAGAGTACTGCAGTATGTGTGCACAAGTGCATGTAGAAGACAACGTAATAAACCTCTCCCTGGTGCAATTTGTTCGTTTAATTTGACAGTTTACACAACTTGACTAAATTTATGTTCATCGTCTTTAACTTTCTCTACTCTAGTAGAAGGCTAAATAAAGGTAATGTGATTCCTACGAGATTTTTTTTATGAAAATTAAAAAAACTACCATATTAGCTAAAGCTAGTGAGAGGGACCCGTCCGTGAGATTTGCAACTCGCTCTGGGCTTATCTCGTGTTCATTTTTTACGCAATATTTAAGTCGATTATTCTACCAACGAGCGGGAATTTAGGCAGTAAGGATCCTTAAAATGATCACGCTGTCTCAGTGTTTAGAACACAATCGGATTTCACACACATAGCCTTGAGTTTTCTGCTTCGTTTACGTTTTCTCTTGGCATTTTCAGAAGAAAAAATTCCGTTAGTGTTAGAAAAGTCGACCAAAGATATCGGTTATAGGTAAGTTCATATTAACTACATACTTTCATAATTGCTTGAAGATTATATATGTGTAAATACGTATGACCAAAAAGCATTTAAATGATTACGGTTAGATTCTCTGTCTCAGGGATCATATTGCAACCTGCAGATGTTTAAATAATGTTTCCGTTTTTCAAAGTTTCCAAGACAGATCGGATTAATTGAGTTACCGCAAGGTATAATGGACATCTGGGTTTTGAGATACGAACTTTATGAGATGCGAACTTCAGTCTACTAAAAATTAAGTTCATAAGTCGAGGTAACACTGTAATTTTTAGATACGAAATACTGTTCCACATAAGAATTGACTGCGCGCATAACAAATTGTTACGGAGGTATTGTACATATTTATCTTTTAGATTTGAACATTGACATTTGCCTTTGCTCGAAGTGCCTCATCAATAGCTTAATTAGCATTTCATGGCAATTTATGAGATGTGTGTGAATGAGAACCACTCGATTGCGAATTTCGTGTGACGGATGAGAGGTTACAGTGACCAGTATGTTGGAAGGCGTTAGAAATTGACGAGAAAAAAGACTGAGTTATTAGAATAAAGGAAAGTATTTTTTACGTTAAACATCCATTTAAATCAACATAGCACTTCCCAATTTTATGTGAAAAGTTAAGCAAATATAACTTCCTTTAGAGGCACAATTTTGCGGCAAGTGATTTGCCATTCATCATAATATGGAATACGCTACATTCCACTTGAGTTTAAATATGCATGAATGTGGGTGCGTGGAACATGGGCAATGAGTAATGCTGAGAATGTATAATAACTCCGCATAAATTTGAGAAGATGATTCTCCCTTTCTTGCATGTCACACGCGTACGTGTGTCACTTTCCCACTTTCGGAGTAAGGCTGGTGCCTCTTTTATTCATGGAATTACACAGAGCCTTTCTATTCTTTTATGCTTCATTTAGAAAGTAAAGAACTTTGTGATTTCCTCAGAATATATTTTTTTCTGCGTAAAATGCGTGTAGATTCGTCTTACAGGATGTCTGTAAGACGGAAGTAGTCAAATACTATTTTACATGGAAATTAAAAAGTTGTTTTCTTTCTAAGTAAGGCACAAAGGTGCATTCGAAGACTGACATGCGGAAGCCAAAAACCGTATATGGGCATGTATCCCCGGCCACTCCGATAACATATTAGAATAGGGTAAGTATTTATTTAGGGCGAGATTGAGACTAAAAAGTCTCCTCCTACATCTAACCCTATGTCATATCCAAAATGAGCAAAGATATAGAAAAAATAGCAATGCAAAAGAGAGAAGGAAGAAACTTCAGAGTAAATTAAAAATCCTAAATCACGTACTTAGGAAAAATGTCCAGTGCAAGAAAACACCTGCGAGAAAGGGGGTGCGAAAAACCCGCGAAACGTACATATTGTCGGTATTGCTGGAGACTTGAGAGGAGTGGTGGCGCAGAGCTCGATGGATCGCATCTTATTGATGCAGAGAGGAAATCGAGGTGAAGAGATCAGAGAGGATGTAATGGTAATCTAATAGCCCCCTTCGACCAAACGTCAAATGCCAATCGACACGGTCAAAAGGGGCAAAAAGCAGCTTCGGAAAATGACCGAAAGAGGTCACCAGAGCCGCGTAAAAAAGGGGTTCTCCCTCGCCTGTTTTTTCCCAGAAAAAGGGAGAGAGCACAACGTATATTTACGGCAGAGTGAAAAAGTGTGTGAAATGGAGACCCCTTATGCTTTGGCCCTAAAACTTCCCCTGAGGCAAATGAAGACAAACTGCCTTTGCCCACACATTTTTCGCGTTTTTGTGTACTCTTTCTGCTTCGCTTGGCCTCTTTCCGCATTTCTACCTTCGCTTGTCTCTACATACCGCGCGCAATTCTTCCTTCCGCCTCGCCGTTTCTTCTTAAACGCACAAACATATATTTGCGTATATTTACCTCATTGGTCGGTTGCGCTCGTTCGGGACTGATATCAAATCGAAATTTGTAACACCAAGCAACCGGAAGAATCTTGGGGCAACTAAACGCTAATGTATACATTCCATCATTCCCGACGATTCATCTCAATGTTATGGATTCCTTTATGTAATTGTGCATGAATGCAAGGGCCACGGGGATCTTACTGTATATTTAAATGTAATTAATAACAATCATATTTTAATTTACAATTGCGGTATAAGGAGGAGCAAAACTGTGACTCTTAGTGAAAATATGCACCACTGATGATGTTTCGCTGGTGCGACGTCATGATTATAAGTCCCTCGTATCTTCCCTCCCAATGCACTTAGAAAAATACCCTTCGCTTATTAAAAAATGTTTAAACAAAATGTAATTAGAATTTCAACTGCTGCAGTAAAATTTGTAGAAGGTCGATTTTTAATTCAGACGCTTATCAAAGGTGAATAAATAAAGTTCGGACCTCAGAAACTCAGAGCTTCTGCTAAAGTTTGCTTAACACATGGTCGTTGTACCTCAAATGTGCAAATATGGCCGAGTCATGAATTTGCGCGAATTTATCGTGTTTTGATTTGGTTTACGTCGACTCAGGTTAAGCAAGAGATCGATATGGACTCTTAGTGTATATCAATTTAAAGGCAAAGAGTTGTTCTTTCGAATGTTGTATAACATGACATATTATAATGGCAGACGCAAAGGGGAACGCGTCAAGGTCCAGGTCTATTTGCAATCCGAGAGTGGTGTGCTGATTAAAGTCAACTCATTATTCGATTGCAACTGTAAATACATTGTTGATTCTACAAAGACTGCATTTTTATTCGTGGAAAGGGGGATTTTACGAATGACGAGTTTCGAAGGATAAGAAAAGTAAATCAATATGAATTTCAAGATATACGTATTGATAAATGGGAGTTTACCAAGGAATCTGCACGAATATCAGGAGGTAATAGGCTCCAGAATTAAGTAATGCCCTCAGAAAATTTTACAGTGAATATTCAACAGATGTAATAAAAATCAGATAAAGTAAATGAAGAGAAATATGACACAGTTCCGTATGTCGCCAATAATCTTGTAAATACCCACCAAACAATCAAAAGATTATAAGATGGAAGAACGGAAAATGGAGTTATTAATAACTTTTCGACTATTAAATGGGCATTCAACCGATGTGAAATTGAGGGTTCCCGGATAACCAGATGGGTAACGGGTTCGACTTCGGTGGGGCCCATATGTGTAAAATGACCTCAGCTGTTGAACCTAGTAGTAGTAATGTATTTATGAAGGTGACTCGACGGCTAAGGTCATTTTGCACCTTCTCAGTATCCCAGGTGTTAGCAACTGTATATATTCTATACTTTATTTCCCCAAATTAATGGAGGGTAAAATTAGCTTCTTAGCCATGTAGTATTCTCACATTGTTTGGAAGAGTCTAGTCTCCTTCATAAAGAATATGACTTTGTTCAGCTTGCTGTGGTCGTCAGCAAGAATCTCCTTCAGGGTTCCTGTCTCCAAGTGTTTTCTACGTTGGCTGGTGTAAATGTGGCTGGTGTAATGCGTTGAACCTTTAACAAAATAATGCTTTGAAAGAGAACAATCTTTAGAATCAACACAAACGGAGAGGAATGCTGGACAGTCATAATTATGAATATTAAAAATATGACTTAATCGCTTATTAGTAGTAATAACTTCCCACCTAAATGTGAATGGATACATTCTCATTTGTGTTTCGGTACTGAATGGAGAAAATGTCTTTCATCTACTTTTTTCTCAGTTTTTCTTCTGACTTGTATGCTCGTAATATGCTGAGGTATGGAAGATGTTGAATAATGGCAATCCTTTTGGCCAATCTTTATAGGAGGCTAAGTAATATTCATAGGGGTCATTGTGATGCACTTCTGCGAACTTTACCACTGAAAAATTTCGGTTCAGCATGGAGAAAGAAGGCAAACGACCTCACTCCTCATCTTCATTAGTATGCTTCATTCCTCTCTATAGCTTCCTTCGCTAATAGCGGGGGGATTGAGGTACCATCCAGCCTTTGAGCTAATGACAGCAGAAAGACATATTTATCATTCGATTCGGCTCATCGATCCGCTGAGATGTTGGCATTTGCCATAATTTTCCCTCCTTACTGACTAATTCTACTATTATGCACCAATAAACAGTTCTTTTCCCTCTAAGCATAGAACAACCCATGGTAGCAAAAATGTAAAAGAGCTTTGTGAGCCATTCTTGGAATATTTCCCTCTCTCTGCAGCGATGATAAACTGGAATAGGGTGGTTATGACACGCATAACCATTTTCCCCTTTACAAGAAAGAAACGCATGGCCACGTTTTTCAAATTACTTTAATTATTGGAGAGAACATTTTTTTTAGCTTGGATCGCGAAAAACGGGAGGGGAGGACATTGGAAAAATTATAGAGGAATTAAATTAGCCCACGAGGCACACCTCTGATGATCGCTACCCTCTGCATTAGGGGATCAAATTTAAATATTCAGATGTGCGCCTTATTGCGAATTGATGAAGATCAGTAACTACAAACGATCGATAAATTGATATTAAAGTAAAAAAAACATATAGTTGTAATTTTAATTTGGGAATTCATCGACGTAAAACCCGAATGTATTTATGTGTAAAAGTAGCTGCTAGATGTCTTTTTCAAATTTTTTTGTAAATTAGGAATACAAGATTCGCTAGATTTCGAGGATTGATTCAATAGTTTTAATTCTTATTCTATTTAGAAGTAAAGTAGGCATCTAATGCTTGAAATTGAAATGCTTGATCTCTGTGATAAATGGATTATAAGGATTGGCTTCGTTATNATAAATTAAATAACTGGATTATGGATTAATTGACTGAAATAGAATAAAGAAAGGGCGCTCTATGTTGGTTTGGAAGGATGAATGGAGAAAACGAAAAAGATGAAATGATGGCTTAATATGACGAATGAGATAGAAGTTTTACGATAAACGAAGCAAATAACCTGCTCACCTTTATTAGGAATATGTGAATTCTACTCATGTATATATTACATATATTAACCTAAGCCATTAACCAACTAACCTAATCATAAGAAAAGTCTCTCAATTGCGTAAGAATGCCATCTATCTCTACTTTATATCTTTTCTTCCACCAACTATTATAGTATCTCGTCAAAAGTGTCGGGAGTAGTGATGTGTATTGATTATTAAGCCTATTATAATGAAAGTCTTTATTTTACTGTAGTGAAAAGGTTCATAATATAAATCAAGGATGTATGTTTGTATGTGCCTATTCTTAACCATGATGACAAATGTCAAAATAATCATGATACAGAAATCCATCATAATAACTTTATTTCTGAAAACTTTGCCATTGAAGGACGACCCAGGTTTTGCAGCAATACTGCATTATATACCTATTATTATAGATTTCTGTGTCTCTCACTACCACAAAGTTAAACCTGAACTCATTAGTTGATCACAGGAAAATAACTTCTATTCATAAAGACTATTATCTTCTTACCACTGATTTTACATGATAATAAAATCCCAATGCATTTTTTTAAAGAAAATGTATGGACATGGATTCAACAAACGCCTTGATCCTCAAGAGAGCAGGTCGTTTACAACCTCATGATTCTACAATATGTCGGAATATTATATAGAATTCTTGCAATTGCAAAACACAATTTATCACGCCCAGAATTGTAATATTGGGTCAGTTTCGCTTCGGTTGGTACTTTTCTCGATTTATTTCTCATTTAATTCTGTTATGAAAATGAAACCTGGAAAAAATGGAAAACAAATAATTTTTAATGAGAAAACTCTGAAATCCTTCAGAGTCGAACCTAGGATACATTTGTAAAGAAGAATTTCACAAAATAATTGGCCCCCCTTCAAAATTAATGCTTTTCATTGTGTGCGGTAAATCATATTTTTAATAATTCCTCGTTAATTGCATTTCTTATGGGAGTTTATGATGTTGGATACATAAATATTGGTAAGAGAATGATTATTATAGTATAATATGTAACTTCGTGTAGTACTCACGATACTCAACATGAAAAATAATTCAGATATGAAAAATGTCTTAATAATACATTCGCTCTAATCTCTGCATTAATTACGAAAGAGCATCATTATGATATATGAATCTATTCCATTCTTTTCTGTCGTAACCGTAACCTCTTCCAGGCAACGAGAATTCAATTCTATTCCATTTTACAATTGATGGAGCGAGGTCTTACGCTTCGATCACGACATCCCAGAAAAAGGCGGGATAAGTAAATAAAAAATGACGATCGCCGCTCGTTTCATTTTCGCGGATTTCTATGGAAAGAACTTGAAATCGTTAAAAAGTCCACCGCGGTGAGGCTATTTTATTTATCGAATCCACGTTCGAAAGCGACATTTTTGATTATTTGTGAAATATTTAATTTTGCGGGGATTTCGATGGGAATCATTCCGTATCAATCTCGCTCACAGAGAACGAAATGAAACGCAATTTATGCATCGGAACTGTAATTGATAAAAACCATTCCACGCCTATTTCCTTTATTGCTTCCGCGATTTTTAATTTTTTAGGATTAAAGTAATTGAAAGGTGATGGTTTTTTGATGCTTCGGACTTCTCCGTCGCGATATGAAAGCTGCAGTCGAATTGCTCGCCATTAGTGAGGTGTAGCGTGAAACGAATAGCGCTGGTTTGGAATCTAATTAGTCACAAGCGAACTGCGAATCTCACGGATATCCTATAAGTCTGCCTGTCTTCGCAAAAATAGCGAGCTTATCTTTTAGGCTAATAAAATAATTTAATCTCAAAAACAACGAAATAGAATGAACGGGAACCTGCGGTGTTCAAGTAACGTGACGCCTTTCCATGCACTCAACGCGGTCTCTTATTTCAACAAACATAAGACATTTACATTTTCTTGTTTATCAGCCTCAGTATGTCGTATAGATAGATATTTCAGATAAAGATATTTCTTTTCTGTTTCTTCAGCGATTAACTTCGCTAATCATGAGTGTTCTTGTTAAATTGGGCTTACTTTCATTGGGGAGACGAGCCGGACCATTACAACCCATCAGAAAGTGCGATCCATTCGACTCCATCATCCAACGAAATCCGCAATAGTAGCGCACTTTCTGACCGAGAACCAAAAACTCAACTTTGATAGCACATAGATCTTGTGCAAAGGCACCGGCTATTGGGACCGAATAGTGAAGGAGGCGATGGAGATTCGGCTAAACAATATCATTCGAGACGAGGGGCTATTCTTGAGCAAAACATGGAGAGGAACGCTGCGGAATAATAAAGAAGAGTGCAGGACGACTCCGGCCAATGAGGAAGAGGCCAATCAGAGAAGTGAAAGGGACGACTTATCTGACTAGATACAGCGAGACCCGGACCATTAGGTACCATCACACCCTGAAGATGGCTGTAGAGAGCAGCCGAAACGCCGGTGACAACCAAAGCCCTGACCCGGATGGAAACTCAAGAGAGATATCTTCAAGTAGTTCGCCGGGAAGGCATAAGATCTTTCTTCAAATTTGCTAATGTTCGAACAATAAGGATCAACTAATCCAAATTGCAAAACAAGAGGGCTCCCGGGTAACCAATTGGGTATCGGTTTCGCCTTTGGGGAAAGCGGTCCCGGGTTTGATTCCCAGTGGAGGCCATATGAGCGAAATAACTTCAGCTCTCGAGACACTTTCCTCGGTAATATACAACAAAGAAAACCCAAAAGTGGCACAGTGGTTTGTGAACTCGGCGTCTCGATAGAATTCGATGTCTTTTAGTGTTAGTAAATTAATAAATTATGATTAAAAACAAAATGAACCACGCCATATTTCGCTACTACTTTTCGCGATCAGTTTCGTTAGCAATTTTGCTTCTACTGTGGACTAAAATACAAATTTTAATATCGCAATTTTAAAATGTTATTTAATATTATCTGAAATTTACTGAGGCAATTCATAATATGCTTCGATTAACTTATATTTAAATAGTATCACCAATAATAGATTGCATTTTTTATTGGAATAGTTATATGCGTTAAATAATATTATATCCATCTATATTCCATGCGTCAGTTGATCATTCATGATTTTTCTGCATTTGTTTCAAAACCATATTTATTTCCTATTTCAAATTTAGTAGCATTTTTTAAAGAAAATAATAAGGCTACGAACCTTTGATTCAAAATTCACTTTTTAGGTCAAAAAGTATTCTAGAAATAAATGCGGGAAAAGTACGCGGTATAATATCGACCGTTCAGTGATTAAAGTTCAAATGATTAAAGCGAAAAAATGAGACGATTGTATTTGGGAAATATATTTCACGCAATTGAAATTGTGAGGATAATTTGCAAATCGACTCATCCTTTCGTTAAAGTTGCAAAAATGGTGGATTTGCCCAGTGATTAATTACGCCGCCGTCATTAATATGTCGCGGATGCAAAAATTCCAATTGCAAATTATCAGCGATTGCCATTTTTCTGTCGGCGACTTATTCCCGCTCAATAACAGTATCGAATCGGTCGGAAATGCAACTGGAAGTGTACTTTGAGAAATAAAAAATTGATCTTTTGATGAAGTACTCCTGAATTAGGTGTCAGAATTACTTCAGAACCACCAGTAAAATAGCGGAATGAATAATAATGTAGTCGACTCAGTTGGTTATCTCGAAATCACTCTTACGAATAACTTAAATCGGAGCACAAATAATCGAAAAATATGCGGTAAAACAACTAAAAGGATAGGTTTTATATTTATCTATCTATTTAGAATCCATGAAGAATTAGTTCGACATAAATAAGGACGATGCATAGTTAAATGAATTATGGTTATTAACTTTCATTTCTATTCCATTTCAAACTATAAACTTATAGAATCTTTAAAATATCATCGTATTAAGTGTTTTTCCTATATTGGGACGACATCGTGGTGACAACTAAGACATAGTAGAATAAAAGAAGCAACTCGACATAGCAAAAAAATGCAAAAGTGAATATTAATCACCAGCCTAACCAAAATAACACGGCATTTATCTTATGAAATTTTAAAATTAACGAATAATTTGGTCATGCAGTGAATTCTCAATTTTTGTTCGCTCAGGACAGTTAGGCTGTGTTTTTGTTAAAACCGCAAAATGATGGCTCTAATAGAAACTTCAACCTACAAAATAATAACAGGCACTAAATAAAGATGCCGTGAAGTATGCAATTGTTCTCCTTCGATGAGTATATTATTGCAGTACGAGTTTGAATTTCAACCGAACATATCTTTTCCTTACCATTCCTTGGAATTTCGAAATAAAACGAGAGCAATACTTTTACGTGAGGTGGCTGTTGATGTGCTCATCGTCTTCATCTCTAATGTTTTACTGTCGCCAACTGAAAATTGAATCTTTGAAGTGACAAGTTCTAACTTCTATTGATATCTCTTTCAGTACTTGTTGTATCTATGAAACTATTGAACGAATAATATCTTCTATAACTTCTAAAAATATATTCTCTCTGAATTAATTAAGTAACTATAAGCTGAAATTAAATCTCTTGCATATCTGAGGTTCTTTATCTTCCTTGCTTGTGGTTTCGATAAACATATTGCGTTGGACAGGATAATTGTTACTAAATTTTCACATTTTCTCTTTATAAAGATGGTAAAGAAACAAAATATCGTACGTTTTAGAGTAACATTACATAAGCATACTTAATTAGTGTTTAGCAGCATAAAAACATTTGCTACGGACACTTTTATTCGAGTATTTGTTATTGCTGTACTTCCCTAATCACTGAATTGGCTTAGGTTTTTTCTAATCCACTCCGTAGTTTCTTCCTTTTTTTCTTTTTCGTTGTATATTTATTCTCTATATTTTCCCACTTTTAAAATGACAAAGGGTTAAATTTTAGGGGAGACTTTTTAGTTTCAATGTTACCCTGAATAAAGACGTATACCATTCTATTCTTAATGGGCGTCCACGATAACCGTGTGTTCCAGGCAATCTTTTGCTGTATCGAGGCATTCCTATGCCATTGGGAAGAGCATATTCACCCAGGTAGGGCTTAGCGTGATAACCATGTACTATCCACGGCAACTCGAACTGTAAATATCAATTCTCGAGTCGGAAATGACTAGCCTACGGCAATATCTCCAGGTTTCGCCGTTAGTACAAATCTGCAAGTCATTGACGTTTCCAGAGGATCGCTCTCAACCCATCCTTGATAATGTCGTAAAAGAATCAATTTGCTTAGGGCATGGTGAGGAGAGATTTATTAAAAGTATTCCAGGGATGACCTACATCCCTTGGGTTTCTCCCGACATTTTATTAAACCCCTATTACTGTTGTGGATAAAGTCTTCGAGAGTAGGGGCCACAATTAATTATATCAGGTCTATACCGGAGCGATATATCCGTGTCCATTGGGTTTTTCACGACAATAAGTCAATTTAAGAGATAATTAGAAATAATTAATTATGAACAGATATTTCCAGACACTTGTGTGCATTTATTAGTATATATTTAAGTAAATATTTACTGCTCAAAACCCCAAAAGATACTTATATTTGTACCAGCTTCAAGTCTTCAATCCTAAGTTTAACCTCAAGAAAGTAGCAACAACAAAAGTCAACTTTAACAAAGCATTTTCTACGCTTAATATAAAATTTTAATTTAGATTTTAAAGACATTGTACATTTTTAATGCTATAAATATTGTTCGTTTATCGGTTTCCATTTAAATTAGGATAATGAAATGAAACGATATCGATAGTATTAGGCTCTCGGATAGCCAAAAGGGCTACGTGTTCGACTTCGGTGAAAGCGATCCTAGGTTAGACTCCCAGTGAGAAATTACCAAAGGAGTCGAAGCACTTTTAACAATACTTCTACTAGCAATTGTACGAGTACCAATGTAATATTTTAAAAGTTCCCATGTAGCTCTAAACGAATGCAGCGCTGGTGATGAAGACCCAAAATCATATATAATGAATCTCAAATCTTTCTTCTTTTAATCTTCCTTAAACCTTTAAGTAAGGTAAGAATTTTCAAATTGAAATCTAGTTTGATGAGCATTTTAGGGTGGTACTCCTGATTGCCAACTGGAGTCATATTTATGGGGATCCATTGAGAAGCATCCTTTCGGAAATAATAATGTGAAAATTAGAGAAAGGAAGCAATGCGCAGAAGGATAGCTTCCGACCGAAATTTCCCTCTGACATGTTTCACCACAGAAATGCGTTTCGCCGGTGAGAGACAAATCCGCGTATCGCCATTCATTTGTCTGCGACCGGAAGTTGTGATCGTCGAAACAAGTGGAGCCGTCATTCGAATGACGGACGCACGCGTAAATAAATCAATATTATTAGCCGAATTAACGTCAATTCGTTCCATACGAGACTATTGAGTCTCGCCTAGAATAACTAGTTAGAGAAGACAGGTAATCCGTCGATGAATGTCCTCAGTGGTACTTCTCCTTTAAATATCTAATGCTTTCTCAGTTGAAATTCCGGACGTGCCCTCTCACACTTATAAAGTACAACAAAAACTGGAATAATTCCACTGGAAGAATATATTTGTGCTGTCGAAACCCTCAGCAATTTTTTGTTAATAATAGATTAATAACGATTGATACCTTAAAGCCCCCACCCACAAATCTTCCTCTTAAACTCATGTATTTTAAACAAACGAACAAATGAACCGAGGAAGAAGACTTGCGAGGAAATTCCTCAAGTCTTGAACAAAAAAAGACGTTGAGGGAAAATGAACCACAACTGAAGGGGAAAAATGCGAATACAGAAAACTTTGAAAGAAATCGGAAATTATAGAGAACATTCCAGCGATAAAACAGTAAACTTGAAATAAATATAGTTATGCTCTACACTGTATTTGCATTCATTATAATACGTACACGCTAAATGATAATAGAATATACGCCTGAGTGCATTCGTATAGAATAGCTGATGAGGAAAATGTTCAACGAAAAAGGTCTATCGAATACTACTGAGTTGTAAAACGAGAATACTCTTTGTAATTGTCGGGATTTGAGGAGATTCTGGAATCCTTTACTGCTTAATTCACCATATTTGAAAATTTCTTTTGTTTAGGAAAAATCGGAATTTTTCTTGCAATTTCTTTTCCAATGCAAAGAGATAAGAATGAAATACGTAAAAGTGGCTCCCGGATAACCAAGTGGACAGTGTGTCAGCCTTTGGTGAATACGGTCCCGGGTTCGATCCCAAAACAAGATCAATTAGTGCGAAATTACCTCAGCTGAGGAATCACATATCAAATAAACCACTCTGCCATACGTACAAATTCACGAAATTCATGGACATCACATTGTCCTTGACCATATTCAGATCGAAAAATGATGGCTACGTTCATTCTGTGATAGTTGTTGTGTTTATTATGGACGTGCATTGTGTTTGAAAGACATTGATATAAGGAATAATGGATGTGAAGTACATTTCCACGGAGTAATACGTTTGCTTAGAGCAATGTTTGTGAAAGTTGACAGAAATTTGGAGCAATTGCGGTAAACGAAATTCTTGTTCGACCGGCACAACTCATAGATGCAATTCAGCAGTTGTGATGACAAAGAGCGGGACAATTCCACTGCGGATCGCTTCGAATATTCCCATGCTTACGAATCACGAAACTAGCTTCCTAGTTGAAGTTGAGTTTTGAAGTAACAAGATTCCTGAATGCCATTTTGATAGTTTAATTTTGGCGGGAACTAATCCTATTGACGTATGTGAAAGATAGAGAAGACGTGGTACAGAAATATCGAAGGAAATTAAGTCTTCATTGAGAGACTAATTAAATTCGGCGAAAAAGTTTTGTCTTATCTTCGAGAAGATTCTCACAGATAGGTTTTACTGGCTAATTAATGATTTACAATTAGCTGTTGGAGTATGGGTTTTGAATTTGAGAATCCATTAGCTGCTTTGTCTAATATCCTTATAAATCGCCGATGTAGAGTGGTTTTTAAGAACAATTTTACGTTTTCTTTGATAAATTTATGCAGTGGTAATGATTAACTTGGTTTACAACGAGTGGCTGTGATCAAAATATGTCAAAAAGGCGCAGGTTTTGGATTATGCCGCTTTCTGGTGAACATTGGCGATGGCTTTTAAACAATAAACTGCTTTTATGGCTCCTCTCTCATGATAAAGTTTTGTAGCTAATATAAATGAATTAATTATTTGTACCGTATTTTGATAACATTTAAATAGTTTTCGTAACCATTCGTTATAAACATTTAGAATTAAATTCTATATATTTACCTACACAAATATTCCTTTAGTAGTAAAATCTGTAAATGATAAACTTTGAATGGGAAAGTTAGGTAGAGTACAAACAATAAAGATTTCAATTATCAAGCCGCAGCTAAAGATTTAAATGCAAGGGAAATATATTTTTTATCATTTGAAGGCTTTCTTTTGCTTATTTACCGGCATTCTAATATCGGATCGAGTTTGAGCTGAAGGAGACATATATGATGTAAGGATGAAAGTTTAAGAGGAAAGTGATTCCTGAAGAGTTATTAAAAAATAACAACGAAATAGGTAAACTGCGAACGAAATAGGTAAAATGCGAACAGAATAAATACGAAAAGTACCTGCCTAAATATTTCTGTTTCCAAAAATCTTACTCCTACATTAAATTTGAGCAGACAAAAATACTCTTTCACGATGAGATTTCATTTCACAAATTAACTGAGTTCACTTTTTCAGTGTAGGTCGACGATGTGTTTCTTTCGGTGTGGTAAAAAAATTCAGCCAGGATTGAGGAAAATAATTCAATATAGTTATAAAAGTAAGATGAGAATAAACTCAGCAGTAGTAAAAAGTATGATACCTGCAGTATATGTATTTATATCTCAATGTCCCCACAATCATCCAGTTATTATACAATTACAACGGTGGGCTTGAAACAATTACAGTGGACGAACCAATGACCATTCCCTAACCGGAAAAATCCGATTGACCGGAGTGGACAGCGTGCTAGTACGCTAACCACTCAGCCGCTGCGGCCGGTGAATTTAATATTATTGAAAAAGCAAAGCAATTAAATAAGTATAGCATCTGTTCATTGATGAAAAGCTAAATTTTACGCCCGTCTCACGGAATCTAACGATTCAGCGAGGTAATGTAAGCGAGGAACAATTATATGAACAAGTGAGCTTGTTGCTACGATTCACTCTCTATGGCAAAAAACATATTTGGTCGAAGTAAGGAAACTGAGTGAATAGCTCAGTTTTGACTATGGGCGTCTAACTAACTCGACGCCCATAGTAAAACGGCAGCTGTTAGATCTCCTCCATAAACACGGTATTCGACTGTGAAAAAGTGTTGTAAAAAATATTTCAGACGGAAGATAAAACTTCTCTTAAAAGCGTATGGAACTCTCTTCTTGTGGACTAAAACGAAACCAAGTAATCCTGAATTCACAGTGTTTTGCTATAATGAATTTGAAATGTGGGCCCTGAGAATTGAAAGATTGGGGGACGCTGGTATATGGGCGTAGTGTGGGCTGAGGAAGGCAGTCGGGATATTGCGAAAACAAAAGTCGGAGATAACGAAGTCAAACAAAGAAAGTAAAAAGAGTGGGAATAAATTTTCGGTTCCAATCATCGAAAACAGACAGATTTATTAAGATGAAGTGATAAGCGAAGAGACATGAAAACTGCCGGATGACATGGAAGAAAGGAATTGTTATCACTAATCCATAAGGGGAAGGCGTTAAGTATGGTTTATAGGATACAAATATCGAGCAGAGATAGAATATTTTAGGTACGTAAACATACGTGTCCATTCAAGAGCGCTTCGTGACGCTTTCGCGTGACAAACGCACTTCAATGTATTTCAGATCATCTTCATCCGAATTACAGTTATTGCACCCGAAAAGCAAATCGGAGAGAAAATCAATTGTTTGAGAGGAGACGGATCAAACCCTTGGCAAAATACAAAATTCACAGCAGTACAAGAGAGGGATTTAGAGATGTTCAATAAGGGAGGAAGGAAACGGAGATTGTGAGGGCAGTCTCTCCTCTTTAACGCTCATTTTCTCAGATCTGTTTCTTTGTAATATTAGTATTTTCTTGTGTCAAACAATTTAAATTAGCGATGGTTGATAGAAGCTTAGTTTCATAATCAATTACTTTCGCCTTGGACCACCTTGAAAGTGAAAGAACAAGTTACACTTTTCTGATGTCTGAGTATTATTCATTATTGAGGCTACTTCGCTACTCAAACCATCCACCAATAGCTATTGGAATCTTTGAAGAGGGAATGAGGCGACTGGGTTAAGTGTATTAATAAGTTTGCATTAATATTTCTTTCTCTCCCCATAGAACCGAAACGGTCTTAACGGACGAAAAACATCTACTTTCCTCTTCCTTCACTTGAAAAACACTTTCCATAGCGAACAATAAAGATGAAATTTCCCCAAGAGATAATTACCTCGACTAGTTTCAGTGTTAGCTCTTAATTTAATGAAGCATTTCTTACCACAATTATATAAATGGCATTTCAATATTCAGAATGTTTTTATGTATTCATAAATAGCGAATTAATATTCAAATTCAAAATTTATTCGAACATCGAATCTCTTTTTATCCTGTTTTTATTGTTCATAATTACTTTTTCAATGCTCAATGTCCCTTGTTGTGGAAACTTGGCCACGCCATTGAACGTTTTTTTCCTTTTATTGTTAATGTTTTCTTTTTCGGTTACAGAAAATAATTTTCTTTGAATTTTTAATTTAAATTTAACTATCACTATCTATAGGTTTCGCGGGTATTTCACACTCCCCTTCCTGCGGGTGTTTTCCTGCAGTGGACATTTTTCCCTAAGAGCAAACGTGACTTAGGTTTGTTTAAATCCACTCTGTAGTTATTCACTATTTTCCTTTTCATTACTATTTTTCCTCTATCCGGTCCCACTTTTAAAATTACAAAGGGTTAGGTATGAGAGGAGACTTTTTAGTCTCAATCTCGCCCTGAATAAAGACGTATTATATTCTATTGTTTAACTGAAATTACGAGTTCGCTCAACGTCTACTTCATTAGCGTCCAACATTCTAAAGGCAACAATTACATAAATGGCCTCACGAGCACATAACAGCTTCATTTTCACATATTTGCAGGTCTTTTAAATATTCGTCTGAAATCTTCCTTTAAATAAATTCTATATAATTTCTCCATATCTTGTGAAGATACAAAAACTGCAATTCTTAATTGCTATTTAATCATGTGTATGAATTTGAAAGCAGAAATAGTATAAGCAATCCAAGCAAATTGTCCCTTGTGTTAATAACTGGTTTATTTTGAATGAGAATGTAAATGTATCAAGAGAGAGAGGAATAGCGGTGAAAAGCAGATTGAAGGTGGTGTTTGAAGGTTCGTATCTTAGAGAATAAAAGAGAACGTATGTAAATAGGTTTACAGGTGTGCTTAATACGAAAGATGTACTCTACAGTATGAAGAGATATAGAGAGTAATGATGGGAAACGAGAAACGATAAAAATTCTGCAATGTTAATTTGTATGAACTAAAATCCTTGAACTGTACACTTTCATGTGTATGTAAAAGCCGTTGAAGGAACAGACATTGAAAAGCATAAAATAAGCTGTTGAGAACATATGACCTCAGAAAGTAAGATATTCCTGCATTTTATACTCTCGTTTTTATATGCAGGAAAACTTGCACAGTAATCCTACAGCTGATAAATATGTTTGAACATGATAAGGCGTATTTTCCACGGCTGTCAGTTTTTATCAGTTGTGTTTTCCTACCAAAACTTTATTCGCCGACTTCAACCAAACCTACGAAATCCTCCTAATGTGTGATTGAGGACACAAAAACGGAGATCTCGACTAAAGCTTTTCAGACAAAAACAGAACAGACGGAACAGACTTCCTGATTTTTCTTGTACAATTTTGGCATCACTCTGTACTGCGGTACTTCTGCCAATCTGTCATACTTTTCATCGAAATTCATTTATAAATTATACTTTTAGGTTAAAAGTAGAACATGACAGGCAGATATTTTAAGTTTATATACACATATTCTGTAGTGAGGACGATATTGTTTTTTACGCAGGAAATATCTGATTCACTTATTAATTAATATTTCTTTCTCTTTTAGGTAAGTGACCTGTAATAAAACCTCAATTTCTGGAGTTACATCTTCTCTGTGAGTACCACTTCTTCATAATAAGTCCGTGTATACCTAGATCAGTCTTTTGTAAAGCAAATTAACTTGGTCAAGTTACCCTAAAGAGATCTTCGTGCCTCTGAAGACTACAGACTACGAACTGCTACAAGTTGGTATTACTTGAGCATATTTTAAAATAAATTTATATCTTAAGGGATACTAAAATACATTACGAATTCACAACATTGCGTAATCGATTTTAGTCTCCGAGAATCCCACCGATGAAAGAATAACGTCTCTTTTCAGTTATTTCAATTTCAAAAATATTCCCATCGTTTCCGAGCAGCAAATCCAAAACAGAAAAAAATCAGATCGTATATTTCCCCTCTAAATTTCTCTCCCATGTTAAAAATACGAGCGGCGATTACTTCCAGCTTCATCTCCTCGAAAATACAGATATAAAGAAGATAGCGGGCGCAGAGAGAAGGGTTTTAATATATTTTTTGAGACGTGGCGGAAAAGATGGGGGTAAAGGGTCCATGTGTGTGTATGGAGGTCACGTTCGGCTGGTTTCTTCCTCCCTTCCGATGACCCCGATCCTCACAAAATCTTCCATCTCTCTCTCTATAGCAACCCTTATCCCTTCCAAATCTGCTCCCTTCCTATGGACTAACTTTTGTCCCTTCCCTTTCATCTAATTGTCGACTTTCCTTCGTTACACTCATCTTCCTCCAATCTACTTCTCTCTCTCCATCCCCATCATCGTCCTCCATCAACGTCATTTCCGTATAGAATGAACTTTCTCTAATGAAAAAATCATTGCGTAATAACTCAAAGAATAATACTTTCCCGGTGGGAGCCTATGTGCGAAATGACCTAAGCTGTCGAAGCACTTTCATCAATACTACTACTACCAATAATACTTTCGTTGACGTCGACAGGATGGAGGTAGTATGCGTATATTTATCGATTTATCAGCTATTAGAAGAACTAGAATGTATCGGGAATCCTCTTTCTGATTATTTATACATTCGATTTGGAAAAGGCTTGATTAATCTGAATCATGTCACCTTATTCAAGAGACCCACCCAACTACTGCCGTACCCAACTCGGTCGTACCTTTTCCTATTTTTAGAATGCCAATCCATCATTTCAATCGTAAAATCTATAAAGGGATTGTACAAGTTCTTAATTCTTTCATTTGATACTCCAGTCTCTCATATTCGTATCATATTTGACAGTCGGTTCTCGATGCCTCGTATCTCTTTTAATCTGATCCTCAAATGCCTCAGATTCCGAGTCATTTAAATGAAGTTATGTTAGAAATAAAGAACATAAGTATCCTCTCTTTTTAGGAATGTTAAATAAATGATTAGAGCTGTGTCAAAGGCGAATGAAAAGAAGGTGTCACATAAAACTTACAAACAAAGCAGTAAAAGCAATGAAACAGCTTCTCCTGATCCAATTCGCGCAATGACTAGAAAATTACTAGAAATCGCCGCTGATAAGAATCAGTTTCAGCAATATATCGGTTTAATAAATGAAATGTATTGAAATCTATTCATAATTGGAAGAATTTTATTTATAACAGTAATAATTACATTGGAGAATTCTGAAATTCAAGATTCCTGTGTTCTATTTAATCGCAGTTATATGTGACTTCGTTTTCGTAGAAGTATTGTTGCTTAGTTGCTTCGTAAAGTGCTTCGACAGTAATTTAGCACGTAGTCTCATACTGGGGATCGAGCCCGGAACCGCTTTAACTGAAGTCAAACGTTGAAAAAAGTCGAACTGAAGCGTCGCCCACTTGGCCATCCGGGAGAAATTATTTGAATACCGATCCAGTTGGTTCATTTACTTAAAGAACCCCCTCTACAAGCCTGCATTAACTTCTTATTCCTGTCCCGCCCGTCTACAGTCCGACATATTTTACTTTTGTTTTCTCTTCTTTCTTTTCTTTTAGATTCTACTCCTTCAATTACTATCCTTCAAAATCCCTCTCCTCTCAACATTTAAACCTCCGTTTTCTTGGATCGCAATTACTTTTACCATCTCGTCTCTTACCATGTCCACAACACTTCCGTATTTGTTTTACTGGGAACCACAGTTAACTTTGCCTTTCCACGCCATACTTGCAACTCGAAGACCCCCCTCTCTTGACGCAATCCATTCTTAAGTTCCATGTTTCACACCCTTAGAGAACAGTATTCCGCACCAAACATTTTAGGAGATTAACCCTCATTCCATCATCAAAGTCTTTCATGATCAGCTCCCATTGCTCCATGAAAGCTTCCTTGACTGCTGTTATTCATTCAGAGCCTCATCTGTATACTCTAAGAAAGTATCGATAGATTGAAACCGTTACGAATTATAGTTAAATTCGCCAATTTATTAACCACGACTTTGTGCTCTTCCTTTCGTTCATTCTCTATTCTCTGAACAGCATTTGTTTCTCCTGCGCTTTCGCGAATGCATCCCAACTTCATTATGTCCGGATTAGTTTATTTTTCAATCCCTTCGACCGAAAAATAACTGCGGTGAAAAACATGGAAACCTACTTGGCTGCTTGCAACGTCATTTAGAAGGGCTTCCATGAATAAGCGCATAGTAATTAAATTTGATGAAGCGCTAAGCCCTCCAAAGTTTAATTCCGCCGAAATGTGGCGGAAAAGTTTTCAAAAATTAAATCAAATCTGTATTCTCATGATTCTGTAACCGTCAGATTCTAAATGGAAGTTCGTTGTTGTTGATTTAATTCAAAAATTATCGCTTCAAATATCATCTCTAATTCCGGATTGAAATACTCATCGACTTCGTTTATTATTAATAAAGCGATGAATTAAACGGTGATAATTTCGCGCTGGCTTTTTACGATCCCAATTCTGCACCATCAGATTCCAAAATCAGATTAAAAATATAAATCAATCAGTTCGATAAATTACGATTCAATTAAATAATGTCATATTCCACTATTATATACATATATATTATATAAAGGTGAACCTTATGTCTTTTTTCTAATATCAACTTTGTAATTGCCTCCCAGTGACATCTCTTCATTACAGATAGTAAGCTTGTTATTGTCAATTATTTTTTTACAAATTTTCAAAGGTTCATTATCATGATATTGACTAATCATGAATAAATATAGACAACCCTTTTATTCTCTCTTTTTCCAGTTCATGTGCGATGGTTTCCCATTTCATTTACCTTCCGCTTCCTTCCGAGATCTATGCAGGTATAAAAGTTTATATATTTTTATGTCAGTGATCTCATATCTTGAATTATTTTATTTAAATTCTTGATGACACCACTTCTAACACTGATATTCGAGAATCACAAGTTGGCCGTTAAAGATTCCATCTTGGAGCAGTATTCATGATTTGTTACCTGGTTAAATTCTACGGAAACTGATTCCATTCTTCTTGCAATAGATTTTTAAATACAATACTTACCTATCAGTATCGACCATATTATTGGGGCCCAAATAAAGGCATTTATTATTATTATTATTATTATTATATTATATTTAATAGGAATCAACGCAACGGCTTTGATTTTATAGGTGAATGATATATAAAGTTACTTATCTGAAGGCTGAAGGATTTTAGTGTATTTTGTTTCATTCCATCACGAGAAATAATTTCGTCGAGATAAGAAGAAAACATTTCGAATAGATTTCCTTCATTTGCCAACATTTCCTTTCCCTGTGACAGTTCCCATAACATTTCGTTTCGAAATTCGCCTGTCATCTGTCGAATGCAATACGCACCAAATCATTCTTAATTACCAGAGAGACATTCATCTCTGAATCCGCAAATAACTGCCACCTGTAATCAAGCGCTGCTGCTGCTTGGAAGACGACGGGATTAATGCATATGATGGCCGTCCAGAGGGCACTGCGACCATTCACTCCACGGGGCAATTACACTTCCATTCTCTTTCATCTCTACCGACAGATGCCGTTGCTTTACAGTCCCCCTCGAGGCTATGAATGCGTGCCACAGTCATTGGAGCACATTCCCAGTACATTTTTAACTCTTATCAACGTATATTACAGTTGGGATATATTACAGTCTCTCGGAATGGTGGTCACTACGACATTTATCTGACATGCAAATCTTTTGAATCTCAAATCAAACTGAATTCCAAATCCATATCGAATCACATTGGATATTAACTTCATTACAGCTTCTTATATATATCCTGTGTGTTATGATCATGGTTCTTAAGTATTTTTACATACATTGTAGTAAGTGGCATACGGATTAATGATTTCCGTGCCATACCCATGATCTTATAATGGGTCACTTCCTCGGACCTTCATTGTGATATGGAAAAGGCTATCACAAGTAGGTGTTAAGTTAAGGTTTATAATCATATTTTGTACATATTATGAAGACATACAAGTTTAGGTAGAAGAGAGACCCACATGGGCCTAACCTTGCAAATAAAGAGTTAATCTATAAATCATTCTTTAAGTGCCTTCGAAATGACAGACCTGAGTCAAAATCGATTATTTTTATCCAAATTCGAAATGGAATCCAATATCGAATGTTCATTGGACCGTGTTTGATGAGATAACTTTACGAGGTGGGTAGAGCTGGTAGTACGTTTAAATTAGACGAATACGAGACTAATAATTACGTTGACATTTTTGAAGAAAGAAGATTATTCCTCGGCTTTAACTCAGTGATAATTTCACTCACAATATGCGACGAAGAGGCCCACCAAAAGAAAGGAAGATAAAAATTTTGCGGAAAGGTCAAACTATCATGGGACAGGTTCATTTACATGGAGAGGAAAACAAGAAAATAAATTAATAGAATAAGTTCATCCATGTATAAAGTACGCATCTATGTGCATATTTATATTGGTATTAATTCGATGATAAAATCGTAAAAACCGCATACGTTTGCTGCATTTGTTAAGACCATTAATTTCAGATGTTCTTTTATTTATGACGAAAAAGAATCCCGCGGATGAATTTGGTGGTACATTCCTCAGCAACGAAAATTTAACGGAAAACTGTTTGCGGTTACCATTGGAGTCGCATTCTGATTATAAAAAAAATTAATTTTCAAAAAGTGCGTCTAATGACAGAGAGAGAGTGAGGGGTTAGAAGAATAGGTTGCCGATCCAAAACTCGTTCCTATATTCTATACACGAAAATGTTTCATTGATCTGGAAATTTTATTCGGAATTTATGCATTTAAAATACATCGATAGCTCTGGCACGATTTGAATATCAATTTATTTATATCGAATCAATAAACTCGGAAGAAATATCACTCTGTTTATGTGTATTAAAGTGTGTACAACAAGAACTTCAATGCACAAAAGAATACTTTTCAAAGGTGAATAGGAAAACCTTCGATTTGGATTCTTTAATTTATTCGGTGAATAAAGTTTATGGAAAATTAATAATATTGTATTTCTTGCATATCATTAAATTTCCCTATACATAAGTAACAGTGCATTTGACAATAATGTATTCACTCTAACAACGGCCCACATTACTCCTACAGAAATTGTTAAACTTTAACTGTAATTATATGCTTTATTTTTATGTTGAAAATATACAGTTTTATTTCCAGCATGAAAATTTCTCGTAATTACAATATTTTTGCTTTAGTAGTACTTGTGTGTTGTGTGTTGTTATCTTGTTACTACTACGTACGTAGCTTACGATTCTCCAGATACATTTCATATACTGAATTGGTTTTAAAATTATATTTAACTGAAAGATTTTGGCAAAATCGTGGGACCCACTCTTAAGTTTTAATATGAGGTTTTCTCCTCAAAAGGGACCGTGTTTTAATACTGTCAAACAGGGTAAGTTATTTTATTTCCTTAGTAAGTGTTAAATGTAATACGAGAATATCAATTTTCAATTCCGACCGAAATTAAGATTCAGAAATCTTTGAACTGTATATAAACACTTATATGTGTTTAAAAAATGTAAAACGTCTTCCATTAACTCTTTAAGCATTTTAATGACATAAAATTTGCAGTTTTCATCGCTAAGAAACAGTTTATAATCGATTATTTTCGAACAGCAGTTACATCCCTATATTTCGTAATCCCTAAAAATTATAGTAAATTGATTTAAAAAATCTTTTTCTCGTGGAAATTGTGAAAAGTTTTCAAAAATCCGGTCAAACGTTATTAATGTGAATGCAAAACTTTCAACTGAGGCGTAGAAATTTATTGCCGACCAAAACCTGTTTATTTGTCTCTGAATTTGCAAAAAGTGACAACTCATACAATATTCTGAATGTCAAATGAATATTTAGACGATGGCTGCTAGCAACTTCAACGGTAACTCTCGCATTAAAACATTATTTATCGGAGAAATTTGATAAACACACAACAATTTTTGTGCATGAACTGTTACCCAGGGACGCATTATGATTCCATTCAAAGAACATAATTCTCTTTTTACCTTCACTTTGCTTATAAAGCACTACTAAGTGCTAAAAATCAACTTTATATGAATAATCGATATGCATAAGGTAGATACGTGTAGATGCCGTATGCGCGAATGAACCTTCCTCAGTTTAGAGTCAAAGATTATGTTGTTAAGACTCATTTTAATTAACTATTTACGAAAAATAGTGAAATATGTAATTAAAATTGGTAGTAAGCATAAACTTGAGAAGAGTTTAGGTATCAGAGAACATACATTTGATAAATAAAGCCTTTCTGAGGAACTCAGGTTTACCTAATCTTAATAGAATTCCATAATTTTGCGTTTCCGTTTCGTTCCGTTTTTTTCTGAATTGAACGAATAAACAAACCGTTGAATCCGAGCTAAAACCAAAAAGCATTATGTATTACGTTCCAAGGTTTTGCTCCCGATAATGCACATTTTACTTCAATTGGAGAAAGGTCATCTAAACACGCGAAACTTTAACTTGCAACTAATCAGTACTAATATGTATTCCCAAATTCAGTGTAATGTTCTGAATATGAAAAAGTTAGAAATAACAAATTAAAACTTCAGAGGGATATAACATTACAATGACCGGAACGAAAGCAAACCGGTTAGACGTTTAGAGAATGGGCGAAACACGAACCGAACCGAAATTTGGTATTTTTCGTTGATTCGGAGCGAAAACCGGAACGAAATATATAACCCAAGGTGCGAAAAATAGCGACGTGACAGGTACTCGATCCCAGGTTTCCACTTCTCTGGCATGTATTCTAACCCTAATAAAATAAAATTCTAAATAATAAACGACTCGATGCCAACTGGTGTGGGGCAGCACAGTGGTGTACCGCGAGCAAGCTCAGCTGCCGAATTACATCCGACGCTGACGTATTCTTCAATTTACACATAACGCATACATAAGAAATACGCTTTTTATTGGAGAAATGTCTTCTTCGAGTTTTCATTCGAGGTTATTAATGAAACCGGCAACACATTTTGTTACGCTTCGTTTATTCCTTGTTTGTCGACTTTCATTTAGAAAAAAAAACTATTTTGGGAACGGTTTAGTTTGCCAGGTAGAAAAAGTCAACATATAAGTGTGCCGTTATATTCAAAAGTAGCCATGCTTTTCCACGTGTCCGATGATATAAATCTCTCTAAGGATGTGATGTAAACGTACAGACGAACGTAGGTCCGAGTTAGACGTGGAAAACCCATGGACACAATCCGACGAGCTTCCGAGGGTTTATTACGGGAACAACGGTGCCAAGGATTTACTTCCGCCGCTTCAACCTGTACTCTTCACCGCCAAATGCAATTTGAAGCTCATTAGAAAAAGTAGAGCTCAAAAGTTTGACAGAGATATGCATGTAATGATGTAATACTGAAATATAAATGGTTGACTTTGTGAAGTGTCATTCTACGGAATAGGTACGATTTCGTGTCTTAAATAATCTACCAGTAGAAGTGGTAATTTATCTCGAGTGTATGTAACCAGGTCGAATTTGTTCTAACGAGTCCTGCGGATTCTAAAATTTGGAATTAGAGCATTCGATTGTGCATAAAGAGCCAGCCCTGGAATCGGGAGTAATTTAGTAAAATGTCGTCTCATATAGGCCTCGAAATGCGACAGTTCCTTCTCCATCAAGTTCAGCCCGTATTCCTCTGGAATCGGACGCAATAGCTGTTTATAGGTGGACATTGGGAGGTATGTCGCAACAATGGAAGCGGTGCCGTTCCCAAATCCATTCTTCTTTGCCGTGTGTAGCCATTCCGGAATACCTGTTTGGGATGCCTCAAAGCGAGTGGGATTTGCCAGAGAAAGGGACACGCAATCCCAAAGCGTTATTCGTCCTTACGGAGGCTTTTCTTTCCTGACCTCGCTTTTTCCCTACCGAGGGACATTTTTCGGATCTCCAATTAAAATAAGGTTCTCCGAGTCATTTTCGACGGAGATTTTTTGAGTTTACGGGGCAGCTCTTCTCTCACAAGCCTTTTTAAATGAAACGGTTCTTTCTCCCGCTCTCCCTGCCTCGTTAAGTCTACTTTCCGACAATATTCGTTTAAGACTGTGTACTTTCTAAAGCGGTTGTCTACCACAAACTTTCCGCATCGCAATTACTATTTAACCACAGAATCTTATTTATATTCTTAGTTCTGGTGACAACAGCATGAAAATCGGCAAGTATGAGTTGCGGATGTATTCTGAAATACAGTGATACCTCGACTTACGAACCGCTAAACGTAAGAACTTTTCGATATACGAACCGTGGTGCTTTTATAATCCTGACCACAGAATATCATCAGAGGCCGAATAAGATAGCAATCGAAAAGAAGCCATTAAACAAATGACGTAAATAAGGTTTCGCAACACCGGAGTGAATTAAGAGAGAAAGTGGCATCCAAGCCAAGCATCGTTGTAGAGCCACTAATATTTTTGAAGACAATGCCATAAATCACTTTGACAGAATGCAGACAAAGCGACAGACGCTTTATATATATTTTTATATATTGTACACAAACATTTTCTGTCGACATTTCCAAGACAGCGGATTAATTGATTTACCGAAACATAAAATTGAAAACTGGGTTTCGAGATACGAACTATGGTCTGGAACGAATAACAAAGGAGATAAGGATATTCAATTTCCGCATAAAGAACATTACTTGACGATGTAGTTGGACCAAATAATGTTAGTTTGCTATAAGAACAACGAATCGACTTATTCCTTGGATATGTATGTTGATGACGTAGCAGAATCAGCAATTTACTGTGATAAAAAACTTGAACGAGAATCAGATTAAGAAGTTTATCCATAATCACCATACATCTACTACATTTATAACGTCAAAATGGCATATATTAAGTCAAATGAAAAGGAGTTCATAATAAAGTTGTCATAAATCCCTTGGCGAGTTTCTAGACCCAGCCATGGTATTGTACTCTGGGAAACTGTATATCCGAATATTGAGAGAGAGGAAATCACGCAGAGAGTATTTTACAGTGTAATGCTTGTGATTGTATTGCTTAAGGATTAAGGAAGGACAATAAATATGTAGGATAATAAAGGATAAGGAAGCAAAATTGACTGCATGTATATGTGTTTGCACCCACATTGTCTGGTAGCCAAAGATGTGTATGTTGGGAGAAGCATTTAAGTCAACTGTATACAGTTGGAATGAATCACATATGAACAGCGAGAGCCAAAAAAGAAAGAGGGAGAGAGAGATTAGGTACCTATAAATGAGTGTGAGCTAAAAGAAAGTCTAGAGGAACCATATGAGGCTAATTCGCTTGGCATAGGCTAAGAAAGGATGGATTGAAGCAAATTGGCTAAGACATATTAGGAGAAAGGTCAAAAGGAAGAGGTGAACCAAGATTAAGATGGTCAATAATATGCTAAAGAGAGGAGACGTATTGTTTGATAATATATGCATAAGTATTTGAAGTGAAATATGTATGTATGAATAGGCGAATACGGAAGATTTCAAATAAATGCGGAAAATAATAAGTTTAGCCCGAAAGGGATGAATGATTCGTAACGAAACGTGACTAGGTAATTAAATAAAGACGAAACAGCCAAAGTGACTTCTATATGATAATGATATCGAAACGCAACGATTATATATTAGACAGCCCTAGCATAACTAGGCATTTGTGTGGTCGGGAAAAATATATTTCTTATTAAAATTGACTACCTGACCTATATAATTAACTTAAACAGTGATATATTTATATATTAGCTCCCGCTTAGCTAAATGGGCGACGCGCTCGACTTCAATGAAAGCGGTCCCGGGTTCGATTCCCGATGGGGACCTGCACGCGAAATGATCTCAACTGTCTAAGCACCTTAAACAATACTACTGCTCCTTCTTCTTTATTAGCAGATGGCCCTGGTTCGGGCTTCGGTGAGAGCCCGTATTCGTGAAATTGCCACAGCTGTGGAAACGTTTAAAACAATGCTTCTACTATATTTATATATTGCACATTTGTTCCACGTGCTTACAGTAGTGAAAATTCATCATGCAATATATTCATATTATGATGAGGAACTGCCTCATGGCCACATGCGGCTTTTCGTGCGTTCAAAGTGGGCGCCTAAACAAATGTTCATATCAAAATAATGTTGTTTCCTAACCTTACAAATTTTGCCAAATAAAAGTAAAGCAGAAAATACTTCTCTTTAGTTCATTCAACGACACAACTCGTTTGTTCATATTCTATTTCAATGTTAGAACTATTTTAATGAGTACGCAACTCAAGTGCGGCCGGATTAGAACTTTTGTGTGCGGCCTTACAACATAAATTAGGTTTCCCACCCCAGACCTACGATATGTGTTGTAGATTTTTCAGCTCCCTTGTATGTACCATACAACCTCTTACAGATCTTTATTGACAATGTGTGCGCCCTCTTTTGACTGGCGCCCTGGAATTTCCTCGCCCTAGTTACGGTCCGCTACGTATGAAGGAGTGATGTAAATAGGAAAGGTTTGCTTACAAGGACAAACGCGATTATTACAATCATACGTATAACACAAAGAAACCTCAGGCACAGAGAGTGCCTTAGAAGGACGTTGGTTTGATCAGAGCACGATAAAAATCAAATATGGAGCTGTCACAGCGTTCCCTCATCCTCTAAAAGGGACCTCTTCTTACGCATTCCTTTCCCTCAATTTCCTTTCCATGATTTTTTCATCTCTCCCTTTGTCATTTGCATATCTTCTTCCATTCGAATTCTGTCCCAACAACTTTTCGTCTCTTTTCATTTCCTTCCGTTTGGCGGCGCCATCTCCGCACAGATTGGCAGATGGGGACATTTGTTCGGCGCACAACCGCTGCTCGTTAGCCATCCTTTTTCCACTTCTACACGATCCATTCGAGCCGAGTACAACATCCCCTCTTCCCCTCTATTTCTGCCCACTATCCTTTGCAGAAACGAATAACTCTGCAGGAATGTTGCCGTTTCTGTGTCCACTTCTCAATGTGTATTTATTTTATAACGATTGAAAAACAGTAACCATTTACCCACTACAGTAATCGTGAAACAAACTACCCGAAAAAAATAGCCAAAAACAACCAAAAAACAGGTAAATGAAACACGTTTGACTCACGAAATAAAATCATATCATATATATGTAAAAAGTACTAATAACACTTAAAATGTGTTAATGAAAACGGAAAGTTACTTGTAAGATATGAGTAAATAAACCGGTGAAAAGGTTTGTGGGAGGATTTGAGAGTTAAATAGAAGTGAGTGATGAAATCCGAGGCGTGGAATTTGTTGGGAAAAGGGATTTAGGTGAGATGGCGTAAAGGAGGAATGTGAAGGGAATGGAGGGAGGAATGCGAGAGAACGTCATTAGATGTAAATCAAGCTCAGAAAACAGTATGAAGATATTTTGGATCAAAGATTGTACGAGAAATGCCAAGAGAGCGGTTACACCATGTTCTTAGTTATACAAGCGGAAGTGTATGACTGTTCCTAATCTTCGTAAAGAGCACTTCTTTTACAAATTCTCAAATCCTATGAAACTTAACTCATCGAAATCATCACTAGTCTACTCTTTCTATGACGATTCTTAGATAACCCTCAAGAGAATAAAAGCAATGCTATCTACGGAATACAAAACTTTTAAAAATCATCGCCGTCATTAGGATTTTGCGAGACCTCGAGTATTAGCACTCTTAGAAATTAACATTCTGATCCAGTATTTCGGCCTCAACTTTGTGGTAGCTCTTCATGACGAAAGAGGAATAAGAACAACTTATGTTAACACAGGATTTAGGATATACGTCCTAGATTTTGAAGCATAGCGTCACCGCCAGGACTGGCGAAATAGGAATAAGAGCAACTCACACATACCTGATGATGTCGCTATGCGTCAAAACCTAGGTGGTATAAATCCTGTGGTTACGAGCATAAGTTTTTCTTATTCCTCTCACATAACATTCTGGTGTTCACTGGTGAAACCTCACCACGATGACATCGTGACGTGTTAAACTGACGATGTTAGGAAACTGGTCGTGCGTAAGAATGAAATATACTTGTAGAATTCATCAAATATTTTTCTTTAGTAGTACTGTTAAAAGTGATTCGACAGCTTAGGTCATTTCGCACGTAGGCCCCCACTGGGAATCGAATTCTGGACCGTTTTCACCGAAGTCGAACGCGTTGCCCACTTGGCTTTAGGGAATCCCATGTTTTTCTTTACCGCATCATTATGACCTACATCAAAACCTCAATAAATTATAATGATATTAATAATTTCCTCATTTTCCTTAACAACATACAAATGTTTTTGAGTTTGTTTTCATTAATGACGAATTGGAGGCGGAAATGTTGGCATATTTTACAGCCTCGTTAGCAAGTATGTATTTGAAGAAAAGGAAATATCTATGTATTATCTACTTGAATCATTTTTGTAGATGCACCAACTAAGAACCATAAAGACATCAATGAAAATAATTTCATCAAGAGCATTATTTCATCAAGATACGTTTCAAATTTATTAAACAATTATGTTTCTTTGCCGTTCTTCGTTCATGCTGTTTTATAATATCTCGTTCGTGAGCCGTCCACTTCAATAGAACATATTCGTTCATGTTGATGTGAAATATCTCAACACTTCAATCATTAGCGACAGAAAGCTTTGGAGAAGGAATGAGGCTAACCAGACAAGATGAGGAATGAGGTACTTAAAGAGGAAAATGCAGTTATCAATGATAGCTATTAAATCATAATACAATATTCAGTGACCCATGAGGAATCTCAACATTCAGTATCGTTCATACCTCACCTCCACATAGCCAAGTGGGTAACGCGCTTGCCTAAGTGAAAGCGGTCCCGGTTTTTTTTTGGCTAAATCATCAAGAATATGAAAGTAAGTAGGAGTTAAATTTTCCTCAATCCTGTACCGTAAAACAAACGAAAAATGTTTCATCCATCGGATTGTAGTAGAAGAAACTTAATATTTCTACGGAAGGAAAATTATGATAGATCATGAAAGCTATGCTAAGCGAAAGTTAAGGCTGCTGCAACGTTTTTCGATCGACTGCTCTATACTAATTTCATATTGTAGATGGAATGCTGTGTTTTGCAGCTGTTATTTTTTGAAATGTTCCCAAAATACGATATCCTACAGTAAATAAGCAATTACCTAGATTTGTTAGCCAATTAACTCGGTCCAGTTTACAGTTTCTTGTAGAAGGAAAAGAAGCAGATCTAGAAAATGATGATAAGAGAACCACTGGTTTACTGCAATGGAATGGAAATATGGAGAAGTAAATAATGAATAGAATGAATAAACCACAATCTATTATGTATAGACGCTTCTCTGGATATATATGTATATATACATACTTACCACCGTACCCAGGATACGAATGTTGGGCCAAAACGAAGAGTAACTGATGCGTCGATTTTTTTACGTCTATCATGAGAACACAGAAAGAAGGGATATCGATCCTAAGTGTCATTAGCGCGGTCCTAAAATACCCCCCAGAAAAGGTTCCATTCTGTAGGAAATGAATCATTATTAAACTAAATTATTTAATTCCAATTCACCATTTTTAAACATTGTTATCACTTGACATGAAATGTCGATGACACTCTCTGTATTTGGAATGGCTTATCTAGGCAAATGTACCAATTTATAAACATTCTGAACCCTTTTCACCCCTCTCTAACTTACACAAAGGAGAACGAAGTCAACCACTCCCTTAACTTTCTACATCTAAACCTGCGCATCACCGACAACAAAATTCAATTCTCCATTTGTCGGAAACCGTTCTTCACCGATCACACCATTCCTGCTTCGTCCAACCACCATCACTCACACAAGCTCATTGCTTTTCACTCCCTCATCCATAGACTAGTCACCATTCCTATGTCCCCCAATGAATTTTAAAAAGAACTCCCTACCATTCACGCAATAGCGGTCAATAATGGTTAATCCTCAGTTCTAATAAACAAACTACTAAAAGAGGAAAATTGCTCACATTCAATCGAAAATTCGTATCTTCTCTCCGTCTTCCATTAACATTCAGAAATATCTGTCCATTAAATTTAATTTCATAGGAAATGCTACCAGTAGAATTTGCAATGTCTTCCCGAAGTCAGATTTTCGCATCCCCATTTCAAATAACAAAACTTAAAAATCCCTATCATGCAATGGGAAGGACAAAATAGACCCTTTAATTAAACCGGGAATATACAGGATCCACTGTAATGAGTGTGACAGTATTTACATTGGACAAAGTCGCCGAAATATTCAATTAAGATGCAAAGAACATCATAAAACTCTACTGAACAGAGCCCGTTGAAGATTCCACTTTGAAAACAATCATTCTTCCACTTTCACTCCTACAATCCTTCATTCTTCTGCAAAAGGCTTCAATTTAGACACCATAGAGAAATTTCATATCCTTCATCACCTCCACCATTCACATTCACTAGCCAATTAACATCATTTCACAGATAATCCTTCAAACCTCTTAACTTGCCTTTTTCCTTTATTACCACCTCCACCACCGGTCAAATTTTCTGCTGGACCTCCCCCTCCCCTACCCTCCAACTGATGGCTCCCACATGTCTCCCAAGACCCTTCCTTCCTCCCCCCTTTTTTCCCTTTCCTCTATTTGTTGTCCCTTATATCCCTATGTCTCACTTCTTCTTTTGCATTCCTAAGCCTGACGATGAACTGAAAGTGCAAAACCATTGATAGCAAAGCCAAAAATATATTTGTGGAAAAGTATAAGTTATATTTATTATTTCATTTATAATGGAATTCCACCAAATCTATCTAGAAAAGATTATTTTTTTGTAATTTCAAAGGACATCACAAGAAATGACCCTGGGATCGATGCTAGGTGTTCAAATTTCTACCTGTAGACATAGACAGGCTGGGTTTTAAATACTTTTGATGGGCCACTTCCCGAAAAGATAGACAGATCTAACTAGGCATATGAACAGAGTTCATGGATATGTTTTATATCTTAGGTAGATTACTTCCTAACTGTTACTTGGTTTGACTGTAGTGCGCGTCAATATTTCACCCCTTAGATAACCATTGGATAATCGGAATACATTGAGGCACATCCTAAAATGATTACGACTTGAAAACTTAGCTAACTACTGAATAATATACTTCATAAAATAATAAGTAATAATATCCTAATAATGGTCCTTGGTTCGATGGCAGAACGGCTCAAAAAGGTTCTTATAGAGAAGTTAAACTAAGTTTAAACGAAAGGTGGGAAAATTTATCTCCACAAAGCTTGCAGTATGCAAGCAACTTTTACTCGTTTAGCGTATGAATATCAATATAATGAATATCGTAGAAAGTCTGCTTTGGTTGGATATTTAGTTCGTGTTTAGTGATAGAATTGATTGATTTTGGTTGATCGAATCGAGATAGGCCAGGGTAACATACAAGAAGGAAGTCCTGTTTGGCAGGTCAATGTTTCAGAATAATAGAAATGACACGAAGAATAATCATAGTAATGAGAACGATACAGCGATGGAATAAAGCAGTTGATAAAAATCAACCAAAAGCTAGAGTGAGGTGGTCTTTGAAAACGTAGGTAAACAATAAAACTGCCGCATGTTCATGTTATATTAGAAAAAAGCATTTGGCAAATTCCTTCTATTCATGAAATAGTGTGAAATAATCTGTTTTGCAAACATCCTGCTAAATACCATACTAATCACTGCTATTTATACCGAATTCTGTTCTCTTGGCATGAAATCGCACCACGGTTCCTTTTGGAATGTATATTCAAAGCGCCGAAGGCATTTGAGGGAATAAATTAATGGATCTGGAATGAACAAAGAGAATAAAATGCACAGTAACCCGTATAAATGTCTGTGAGGGACGGAACTTCAAATAATTCATTGCTTTGAAGGATTTTTCAGTTGACTCGAGCGAAAACGGTCTTTGCCATTCGAAGCGCTTAGAAGACCAAAGTTAGTTGATATCAAAATAACAATTAAATCGATATATATCAATATATATAGTTAGTTGATATCAAAATAATATTTAAATCAATCCCAGTATTAATGTTTTTCAAGAAATACAAGGTATAATGTTATTTTATTAACTCAGAAAAGTCAAGCGGATAAGGTCAGAACCGGTTCGAGACAGGGACGAGCCGGGAATTCTCCCAGGGCGTCGATGTTTGTAGGTTTCTAAAAAAATTCAAACAAATTTGAATTACTTTATATTTTTACGCAAATGTCGCAACAGCGCCCGAATTTCTCCCGTTTAAAATACACGCGCCCATGGATTTTAAATGGTTTCTTCATGATGGTGAACCGAGTATAGATCTACAATAATGCCCTGCAAGCCACCTTCCGGTGTGTGGTAGAAGGTGTAAACGCCATGCGTTCCAGTTGTTTCCTTATAAAATTGGTGTCGCGTATCGTTCAATGAAAAAATGAGTCCCTAAAATGACTTGTCCTCGTATCTATTTGTCTTATTTTACGCTCATTTTTGGATCGGCCGAAGTAGGAGAAGAGGGTCGCATAATACCGATCATGTCTTCCGCAAATATATGTTCTATGAATGTATCAAGCAATCGTAGTTTTCGTATCAATTTAGAATCAGAAAATGTATGAATTAATCGATCAAAACCAATAAAAATCGTCTATTCTAATAGGGCATTTACTATTTATTAATCAAACTATTCTCCTAATGTTTAATGGCACTGATCGTGTTTAGAGCAATAACCATAGCATAATCTCAGTCAATATTGCTGTTTAAAACAATTTAAAACACCAAAATAATTATATTTCGGTAACGTTGGAACCCTTAGAAAAGATGGACATTTTTTTTGAGCGAGTAGATGGAGGGGCGTCTGGCCGGTCCTGAATGCAGTAACTGTAAGGTAAGGAAAGTTTCCACGCTCGCGTGTTTCAGATGACACCTGGTGGTGCAAACTCCCTGCGATGCGCCCACACCTTGGAAAGTAATTATGTCCGCAAATATGAACAGTGAGCCCCTAAGACGTCCTCATAAATCAAACAAAACCAACGTTATCCATCCTACGTTTGTGAGGATTATAGTGTTCCATTAATCAGTGTTCTGGGACTAATTAAACCCCGTATTTTTTCGCTTTCTTTGGTACACTTATCGTATTTTCAGTTCCAAGTGCCAATCTAGTTTATAATTAGAATTCTAAGTTTTTTTTAAGACGAGTCGTTAAAAAGAAGGAGGTTTAGTGTATCCTCAGGGAGAAAAAGGTTGAACAAAAATTAAATGAAATCAAAAATAAAGCGGGAAATGAAGGTCATTTAACATTTTCACTAGATGGCAGATTTATTACGATGGAATCCATTCCTCCTCAATTACTTCTCTTTCCATTATCTTTTGTTTTTTTATTATTATTTCCATTATTCTTTCTGCGAACTTAAAAACTCCTTCAATTATTCTGTTTCGTGTATTCTGCAAATAAGGCAATAGTCTTTTAAAAGTGCCTTGCTTTTAGAGTCTCTGATCCACTTACAGCAATGCAATTTCCAATGTCTCAATTTCTCATCTCGTCATCACATCCACTCATCATTCTGTGAGCAAAAGTATTAACGCTGTTTATTGTTTTCGTGGTTGTATATTGGCGCGGGCAATTCGAGCCTATTAGAAACTTCATCTCTGTCGTTTGGCGGTCCAACCTCAATCGAGCCAGTGTCTCTCGGAAGTAAACATCGGAGGATGTCATCCTTTCATATGACCGCTATAATGCGGTGATTCGGATATTTATGGCCTCATCTGTACCAGCGCACGTGCCTCGGCTCTTTATGTACCTTGGCGATTGCGTGCTCACTGTGTCACGAGCGTGAATAACTGTCACAAGAGGGGAAATAAAGGGGAAGATGAAAGCCCACTTGGGCCTTTAGTGTCCCCTTAAGTGATTTAGACGTAATGAAAAGGTCGCCGGAATTGGGCGAATAAAACGGAGCTAATCCAATGAAAGAGGTCATATTTTTGTAGAGGAGGGGGACGGCGGTGTTATGCTTTCCAGATGGAGAAGAGACTTATGAGAAGGACGATCAAAGTGATAATAGCGGCCATGAGAAAAGGGGCGAAGTGATTTCCTTCTGAGAAAATAGGGGAAATAACGAGGAGAGAATAGAAAAATAAGGAACATGAGGGATAAGTACGTGTACGAAGATATCTATCAAAAAATAGAATTACTATAACAAAGGAAAATTATATTAGTATTTCCTTCTAAATTTATTTCGCGCATGCACCTTGGGATTCTGGAAGAGGATTCGTCGACATGCGATTATGAACAGAAACGAGAAATGTTTTTTTATACTCATACTTAAATGACTATTCGAGTTGCAATGAAATTCAGCAGGAGTAATCCCAAACGCGTTATCATGACTCCCCTTGGCACTTTTCAAAGTCATTGGTAGTTATAGTCAACCTCCAGAATAAAATCGAATATCATTGCGATAAAATCCGTTGGCGACGTTCCTCATACAAATACACAGTATTCACTAAAAACTGAATTGTCTCTCCGGAGAGATTCATGAATCGTGAGTATAGGTTGCATCATCATCTTCAGGTTAAATATCAAGATTACGAGACACTTATGAGTTTGTAAAGAGAAATTCAAAAAAGAGGAGCAATGTCGTAGTATTGCTAAAAGTGCTTCGACAGCTAAGGTCATTTCGCACGTAGGCTCCCATAGGGGAACTCGAGATCGCTTTCACCGAAGTCGTTGCCCACTTGGCTATCCGGGAGCCCAAGAAGAATGTCTTCTAAATGTTTACAAGACTTGTTGAATCGGAAGCAACTGCCGAACGCAATATGCTTCTGGTAATAAGTCTATTCTATTATTCTAAATGAGCTCATTAATATCGCTGTAATATATTCCACATGCCACTAGAATCTTTCATAAATTAAATCTGGAAAAGCTTCAATAATTCCAATCTACCCACAACCTCCCGTTTCTTGGTGGAGAATCAGCATCCGCAGCTGAATTTTTCAGAAAATTCACTCAAAACTTTAGGATTCGTTCGGCAGTTATGGCAGAAAAGTTATGCGGAAATAAGCGCCAGGAGAGTCTATTCTACAAAAAAGTTAAATATCGTTCTTTTCAAACAACCGTACTTGAAACGGCAATATTTATTTTACGAGTAACGGGCGCAGAATGTCAACTCTTTATCAATACGACTTCATTATTTGCTCAAAGAATCGCATTTTCAGGGGACTCGAATTTCCGTTCCACCGCCTGATTTTTCCGAAATTAAAAGTCGACTGTTTATCTTCGGAAGAGATGAAAGGTTTTTAAAATATCAAACGCGACATATCCACATGTCCTTCAAAACTACTCCTTACCTTTATTTGTCCGTCGACAAGGTAATTAACTTAGCGACTACAATAAACAAGGAGAGATGCGAAATTCGAACAATGCCCGAAGGCGACGAAAGTTAACAATCCCTCTTCCCGACACCACTCTCCGTTTCCCAAAAGAGCTGTGTTTATTTTGGTTGGGCCCCAGAATCGTTTACCGCTCTCCGAAGCCATAAGGGATGAGACCGCAACAGGAGCAAATATAAGTGGGGACGCTTTGAAAGGACTTCTCCGAGGAAATACACCCAAGCGCACGCACTATCCCGGGGTACACAGAATGGCCATAATTAAACTTTCCTTCTTAACCAGCTCTGTGCTGAGAACGAGTAATCCCACGAACAAGAAATACAATACAGTGGTACCTCGACTTACTAACTTACAGGGAATATTTTTTACCAAGCTTAACCATTGTAGTTGATCATCTTATTCTTCTCTTTTTGTATTAAAAATACATACAAGTGAAAACCATCCGCAATATACCGTTTTCTTTCCGTCTACTTTTCTCCCTCATTGATTAATTTCAGGCACAAGACCTCACCCGCAGTTGAAGACCACGCACTCTCCATGGACCCAATCATAGGACGGGACGGAAATGCCGACATTTGAATTCATTTTTTTACTACACCCGATTTTACGATTTTAATATTTCATTTCTATCTATGTTTTCCCGGTTTTTTTCGCTCCCCTTCTTATGCGAGCGTTTTCCCGCACCGTGGGTTTTTCTCTGAAAGCCTTCAACCGAGGAGTTTTTCCCCCGCAACCCTATCCTTTACTTTTTAATGTATTTTTTATATAATTTTTNTATTTCATTTCTATCTATGTTTTCGCGGGTTTTTTTCGCTCCCCTTCTTATGCGAGCGTTATCCCGCACCGTGAAATTTTCTCTGAAAGCCTTCAGCCGAGGAGTTTTTTCCCCGCAACCCTATCCTATACTTTTAATGTATTTTTTATATAATTTTTAATCTCTGAAATTCTATGTAAATGTATGACTGCAGAGGTTAGGTGTAAGAGAGGCCCACATGGGCCTAACCTCGCCGAATGAAGTGTTCTGTAATAATTCCTTCCGGACCGGAGTTCGTATCTCGAAATCCAGATTTCCATTCTATCTTATGGTAAATCAATTAATCCGTTCTGCTTTGGAGAGTTTAGAGAAAAGAGGTTGTATATAATAACGCAATTATACTTATTCATCAGATTTTTAATCATACATATTAGAGGTACCACTGTACTAACGTTGCGAAGGAGAGGCTGCGTAGGTACGTATAAATAATAGGAAATTCGCCTGAAATACTTTTTCATGCTGTTACAACTACAATATGCTTGGTTTGATATTCACATAATCCGTCCGACGACAGAAAATCCATGACATCACTCCAATCAGTGTTCAGGGCATTTCTACCAGTATTCAATATAGTGGTGCACGAAATGGTCCATAGCAAATGCCTCTCTTGATATTTGACTCGTCTGACTGACGTAAGGCTGACGTTCCGCTGTCTTCGAGGCTGTCCATAAGGGTACAGAATGGCTGGCCCACGGGAGCGGGTCTACTAACTAGCCAAAAGTGAGGATGAATTCAAACAGCTTCCTTCTTCGCCTCATGGAAGCAGTAGTTTCAGTGAATTATGTTCAAATGAGTATAAATTGACATTTTATGGTGAAATATTTAATAAATGTGAAAAATCCATATGCGTAGAATGTATCTTACTCTTACCACAGAGGTGTTGTAATTATTCCACAATTTTTTACATTAACACGACTAGGCTTTAATTATTAATTAACGATTAACCGTTGAAACCTGTTCGTGCTTATAATTCAATAAATTGCGGCAAAAACACACAACGCTTCTCTTCATTATACATTATGGATTCCCACAAGAATCGCCTCTTCATTACTATGAATTGTTAACCGTAGGCAAACTTCGCTATCATTTATTAGTTACAGCTCCTCGTCAGCTTATGGACAAAACGCCCATTTTTCGAATACAGCTTTGGCTAGGGGCGTCCGCCCACCTCGCATACTTTGGCCTTTAATTCGAAATAACGTCGTTAGAGTTCCACGAAAATGAAAGAATCTTGCTTACAAAGGTCACAACTTACAAAGGTCTAGTCTACCAACATCTCGCATAATTTTTAAATAAAGAGGGCTTTGAAAATGCCGATGGCTATATAGAAAATATATTTACAGAGGAGAGTTGCCTATATCGCACTACTCCTCAAAAAATTAGAAAACATAGAAATAATTAAAAAACGTTCAAAAAATTTAAATAATGGTAAATTTTGTGTGAACTATTTAAAGGTTTTAGACTTTTTAATCAGAAATATTTCAGATATTTGATATTATCGTCAAATATAAGCATTTTTATTTTCTTATACTGAAAACATGTTAATCAAATTGTTCCTTCCATTATGGTTCTAAAAATGCATACCTTCAAAAGATACTTGCTACTGCGTCTAATGACACTGAATCTTGTTATTCATCGGCATTTTAAAATGGAGTGCGATTTGGGATGCCTGTGGTGCGATTTGGGAAACTTATTAACTAGTAAGTAGCACTGCTTGCAAGGATTTAAAATGTTTATAAATATATGAATTGCAATGCAAATACTTCAACTTTATCGCTCGTTTTTAAGTTAAGTCAATTTTTTTAACAGGTGTGATTTAGGCAACGCTCCTCTAAATAAAAAATAAACATATATAAACACAGAACAGAATACAGGAAGTACCCTAGCTGCCATGGGTTAAAAGAAAGCAATTTTTGAATGGAACGATAATCATATCTAGTACAGAAGAGGTGTATCAGGTTTTCCATATAAATAAAATATTTCATAATTTTTTTCGTTGTTGTTTCGAATGTGTAGGTGTAAGTAATGCGCAGCTCCAATTCTTGTACAGAACCACTCAAGTTCTCGCCAATTAAAAATATTAAAGGTCTTCGAAGCACGTCTTGACGAAAAGATACAGACGTTCTTTTCTATTCCTCACGAGAAAAAAAGTATTCAGAATAAGTAATGGAACATAAATCATTTCTTTTGTGAGCGAAGGACGTCTTATCCCCTATTTACATCTGGTGGCTCCACATCCCTGGAAACCCACAGTATTCCTCAGAGGGAAGCACAAATACTCGTCGTTATGTGTCTCGAAGCCTCCTTTTCAAAAATTCCACCCCTTCTTGTGCTGCATATTTGATATACGGCCACCCTTTCTCTTTTTCTCCTGCAGGAGAGGCGCAATTGCCAAGGGAACCACGGCCGTGTTTTTCTAATTCTTTTTTCTCTCGCTAGGTGGCTTTCTTTTCGTTTACATATCATCCGGAATTTGTTATTCTGAAGCGGAGATCTTGCTCCAATGACAGCTGATATCTTGCTCGCAAAAATAGTTGTTTATCTTGCCGACCTGTCGAATGGGAAAATGTTCGGATGCCCCATTCGACCGGATGTAGGGCGAGGTTAAATGCACCCGTGAAAAATCGATTTCCGCTCTTGTACATATTTGGTTGATAGTTGAACACGATAGCAATTCTCGCCTTTCCGATGCTGGGCCATTTATTTATCATTATATCCAAACTGCAAACATTGAGAGCAAAACTGAAAACGTGTACACTAGCAAAACTGATCGCACAATGTGCAGACGAAATGGAATCCAAATCCTTATTCTACACGATATACAACTATTTCTGTTACTTCACGCAATAATCTCTATTTTCTGGCTGATTTAGTTTACATTCGAGAGACCCTTTGATATGAAGACCTTACCTTAGGTAACGAAGAAATAGTATCGTTGAAAAACTAACGCTCAATATGACTTCGATGGTTTCGGCCTTCGGTGATATGCCATAACTGAAGTAACAATTAGTTGGACTCAGAATTTTGATTATAGTATATCAGAATAGAATACTCACCACGACCCAGATTTCGATGCATAGCATCATCATCAGTTCATTATCGCCATGCATCGAACCCTGGGTCGTGGGTGTGTATTCCCTTGCGCTATTTGTAGCATAATTAAAATTCTTAGTTCAACTAATTGTGTTTCTTCAACCAACGCTTCATCTGCAAAGGAGATTATACTTCCGAAACCCTTAAAATAACATCGATTTAGCATCATTAGCATTTAACATGGAAATAGCAAAATCTTCTTACAACTGACTATATATGATAATATCATTATAACTAATCGTAAATTTTGATACAGATTCTTTCGTAGGCATTACTTTTATTCACAAGGCAATTCGATTTTGAAAACAGTGGCTACCCGCAGAGGCTATGGATTTAAAACTCAAAGTCGAAAAAAGTGACAAAAGGCAAAAGCGGGAATATCTTTGAATTTTCGTGCATTAACTTAAATTCGATTTCTCTTAGGATAATTATATAATAAGTCTACAATTATTCGATTTTATTATAATTATTTTGACTCATTTTCCGACGGCCAGTTAATCGGTGAGGCAAATGTATGCTTTGGAAGGAAAAAACAAAATTGCACGAGCTTGAACGTACGGAATCAAAGGATGCAAGAATATGGTAGCTTCTGGGAAACTGAAAGGGAGTAACAGAATTAATGCAAAGACAGAAACAATGATTACTAACAGCATGTATGTCCTAAATAGAATAGTGTGAATGTTATCACTGTATGCATGTGATTTCATGGAAAGATTCACTACGGCCGACACATTGGCTCACTTTCTCCAAACGAAATGAATAATGCTCTCATAACTGCATAAGAAAAACTCGGCAGAGGAAATCCGAAACCGCTGGCATTAGGGAAAAAAGGCTCACCGGAAGTTCTGCATTGCAGATGGCCTTCCTGCAGGGATCGGAAAAAGCTAACTCTGGCGATTTATCTAATGTCGATGCAAAGATAGCAAATAATTTATTGGCCAGAAAATCTCTTCCCAAATCAACTTAGTCATCGTTCTCAACGCGTCACCAAACCTCACAATTTTTGCCCGAAAATGCCTTCGTAATATAAGATTCCTGGAAGTTACGATATATTGTTAGATTTACGGTTGATGCAGGAAATAGTGACGTAGTAATTTAATATGTAACATACGACTAAAGCTGCCCAATATAACTGAATTAGAATCTTCCGTCTTAATATGGAGCAATATAATAAAATTGATAATAATAATGCAACTCTTTTCGGGCAAGACTGAGGCTATCAAGTCCCTTCTTCTATCGAATCCTTATGTCGTATGACGTTTAAAAGAGATACAAAGCTTAAAGAACACAAAGAAGAAAGCTACCTTGTGGGTTTAAATACCTAGGTTAGAATTCAGGAAAAAATTCACCACAGCAGGAAAAAAACCACAAGAAGGGAAGAGTGAAAAATCTGCGAATCCTACTGATAATTAACTAACAATAAGTTATAAGATAAATAAGTTTTTGTGTTAAATCACATTTCTGGTCAAATCACATCTGAAAAGTAAACACAAAGGTAAAGATAAATTATTTCACAGACATAAAATCTAGAAATAAATTTTCCAATATACCCATATTTAATAAGTATTTGTTTGTAGTAGTAATAGTAGTAGTATTGTTAAAAGTGCTACGACATCTTAGGTAACTTCGCACGTGGGCCCACACCGGGAATCGAACCCGGGACCACTTTCACCGAAGTCGAACGCGTTGCCCACTTGGCTACCCTGTAAGCCTTTTCAACGTATGGCAGCGGGTGCTTGCACCATCCCTATACTTCCCTAATCGATTACTTTCGCGTATCGTTCGCGGAAAGAATGGCTTTTTAATAAGACTAGCTTTTGCGTATTTTCTTTGTTTTTTCTCTTAGAATCAGAACGGCCTATGTAAAAGGGAGGACATATAATATCGGCTACATCTTTTCTTCTACGAAGTTATTAAGTAACTTATGGCTTTATTTAAATATTTCACCTTTTAGTGATTCCCATCCTGCTTCCTGAAACATCTGAGTAGCCCTCACTGATTTTTCGTTACAATTTCTCACGATTCGTTCGCATTTCGCTGTGCAAACAACTGTTAACGCCACCATCTGTGGCTTTGTAACTGGTGCGAATGACCCTAGCTGTCGAGGCACTAATGAAATTAATTCTACCTAGAAGTAGTAGAATTACCTTCATTGGTTTCATATTCTACCCTCTACTTCTAGGTAGAATTACTTTTATAGGTTCCTCTACAGCTAGGGCCATTCGCACCAGTTACAGATATCAGATAATTACAACAAAATTAATATCCAGATTAATAAGTTCACCCATCGTCAGAGGAAATAAAATAGAAACCAGAATGGAAGTAGCCACAGATGGTTGCGTTTACTGTCGTTTGTAGTACTCCATAAACCATCAAAGTTAGGATCATCAGAGAGTGGAAGAGAAGTCCCTGATGATGCTATCATAGATAGCGAAATGCCCATTGGGCAGGATTCTAGCTTTGGTAGTTTATTGAGTACTACAGACAACTGAAAATGGAGGCTAATACAATTCTTGAAGGTCATAAAAACGATTTTAAAGATTTGATTATAGTGGAACAAATACTGTCACAAACCTCCTATAAAATTTACCCCCTTTTACTAGCACTTTAAAGTTTATAGAATAATCCGGTATTTTTGAGAAAGATTATAACTCTGGTAAACTAAGAAGAGTAAACTCTGGAAAACTAGGAAGAGTAAACTCTGCTAACCTACGAGTCATCTCCGAGGACTGATTCCCTCCAATCCTCAGCACGTTACGAACCTCGCTGTACCTATTGCACTCTATTTGGAGGTGGTGAACTCTAAAAGGGGAGTTACATTCGCCGTAGCTTTTCTAATTCTCAAATACAGGTCTTCTCGGCCCATGCATTACGTTCATACCCAAGGTAAGACCTAACCGAAGCAAAGTAACATCACTCATGGACTTTTCCTCTTCTTCCACCGACTATTCTCTTGACGAATCTGAGTTTCTTAAGTGCTCGTCCACATATATTAAGGATGTGGGCACTCCATGTTAAGTTATTCGTGAGGGTTATCCGTAGATACTTCACCATTGATAATCAAAGACAGGACAGTTTAGCTACGAATGCGTCCGTGGCTTCAGGAAGGAAGCACGAAGACCGATTACTAGTAGTGGAAAATCCACACTATACATTTTTCTAGTGTAGTAAAAATTGTGTAGAGATTCCAATGAATAGCTTAGAAAGCAGTAATACCAAACAGCACTTCAGAAAGATAATTCATTAAAGAAATGTGAACTTTAGGCTTCACGTGCCAAATTAAATAAAATAGAATGCAAAATAGATCTAATAAATGTAAAAAGCCCAGAAAATGGACGCAAGGTAGGAAAGTAAAATTAGCTGAGTCAGCTGAAGCAGCCGGCTTATTTCCCATATCCGAGATGGTGTCTGGAAGATTAGCTGCGTCAACGGCCGGCCCTGGCGAGGGAAGTGTTCCCGCTTTAAAAACATGAGAAGAAATGGAGAGGGTAGAGGTTATTAAGGGAGGGATGTCATCTCATCTTCTCTGGCAGCATCCCTTTCCGGAGGACACTCTTGGTGGGATGGCACTCATTGGACCACATTTCCTGTGCCTCGCACTTTGTCAATGGATTCGGACTAAATTTGGCCTCATCTCAGGCAAATTGCTCCCTTTCAAACGCTCTGCTTCGCCTATGTTCTCATGCACTCTTTGCATGCTCATAGAAATAATATGCTACTCATATTCCAACTTTATCTCAATGACTAACCCATAACCCTTAGAAAAACTAAAGTTATGGCAAGTAGCAAATGTGAATGGCATAATGCAAACGTATCATTAAATGGACAGAGGATAGAGGAGGTGAAAGATTTCACCTACCTGGTTAGCGAGACCAATAAGGAGGGGCGGAATGGGAGTGATATTTTTAGTAGAATTGGAAAATCATATTGCTGAACAGACAATGATTTTACTGAGGTTAGGAATTTCAACGGAAAATAAATGGGAGGGTCGCACATTGTATAATTATTGGAGATGAGAGTTGTTGGGTATAGAAAGTTACTATGGAAAGAAGAGCTGCACGTTGGAAGTGAATATGATGACTATAGAGTTTATTTATTTAAAAATCAGTTAAATTTTAATCTCTATTTTAGCCTTAAGTTCCCCTTTTGTGGGAAAAAAGAGGATGGCATTTCCGCATCAATATGAATTACCTTGCATTCTTTCACTATTTCCTTCCATAATGCGTGTATTTTGTCTATGTGCATACCTTGCACATTTCACATCGATGCAATGCGAATTTCGATAACGTGTTTAGTAACCTATATTGCATGGACAGCTGCTGTGAATTTAGTATCAAAGTGACTGTGATCCAGTGTGTCTTTCTTGAAAGACGGCATGAGCGTGAATACTTATTCGGGGGTATTTGTGAGTGAAAATGGATACGATGAGAGTGGACCAATTGGTTTCTTTTTCTTTGTTTCTTGCATCAGAAGTGTATCATAACTATTTCGCTAAAATACTAACGAGGAACTGCTCACGTTTTGTTATTTGAAGGTGTTACATTGAGAGTTCATAATGAAGGTAGGAAAACCCTCCCGGCGTAAGTGAATGTTTAAGAGGTTTTATCCACTTCATCAACTTCCATATTGGCTGTCGAAATTCTCAAAATATAAACTTCTTTCAATACATTTCCTCTATAACTATACAAATTTGGATATTCTTAAAAACTATATTTTAAATAATGATTCCTTCCGCAGTCAACTGTTTAAACTAAAATGTTTCAGCTTGAAATTAAGAAAATAATATCAAAGGATGGGATTAAATAATATATAATTGTGTTAACTGGGAAAGCTTCCCTTAATCGATTTTGATGCGCCTGAAAACTTTCACGACTTAATTATTCACCCATGGAAGACCGAGAGCGATGCTTTCAGTATAGCTTCCGCTAAATCTATACAAGTATTCGTTATTTGTTTCATATAGAAATTACGCATCCTCATACATTTAAACGCAAACTGGAATGAACTTTGTTCTCCGGGAACTTAGAAAGTTAAAAATGCGTCGGCAATTAGGGCGTTACTGAACTTTCTCATTAAGAGAACAATCTAAAAAGTGTACATGAATGTTATGCCTGTTTTGTTTGATTTGAGATCAATGATAAAATATGATCGCTTATAATTTCTTTTGTGTAAAGAAAAATATTTTTTAATCGTACCCATAAGAGCTTAATTTCTCTCTGAGCAGGGTATATTCCTTTGTGAAACAATACATATCGCTGAGTGACACGTTTCTAAACTAAGTAATCCTTGTCATTAAAGTTTGTAAATTGGATTTTATACTGCGATCTTAAGAAAAACATCCTTACTAGCAGAAAAATTGATACAAGGAAGAGATTCTTGAAAGCATAAGTGTGGAGTGTTTTGTATGGATGTGAGAAGTGGACTGTTGGGATACAATAAAAAAGAAGATTGGATGCATTTGAAGCCTGGTGCTACCATCGTGGCGTGTTGAAAATCATCTGGGTTGAAAGAATATCAAACGAAGAAGTGTTAGAAGAGCAAAAGAGAAAAGGATATTATGGATTAACATCAAAATAAGACGAGTAAAATTAATCGGTCACATACTACGAGACCGCATCATTCGAACAATAGTGGAAGGAATGATTGAAGGAAGAAAACGTCGAGGAAGACCAACTGTCTTCTGTACTGTCCTACATTCAGCAAATCATGGCCGTTGTCAGTCCTGTGAAGAACTAAAAAGGAAAGCAGAACGAAGATCGGAATGGCGTGCTGTTGCAAACCAGCGTCAGGGTTGATAACTTTGGAAGACTGCGACCTTAAATATCGATACCATAGATTTCTGACTACGTAACATCGTTTAAATAAATAAACATATTTAATTTACCTTTTGCCTTTGAGAAAATATCATTAAAATTGAACTTAATTCCTCAAGAAAGAGTGCAGTAAATAATTCTTACGTTTCGAAGTTCCGTGGTGCTACATACAAATGCCGGCCCCAATTACTATCTGTGACAATGACATGAAGACTACGTTTAGGTGAAAATGCACTAAGTGGAGTGATTACTTTTTTACAAGGAATAAATGAATGTTCGACGGTGACCTAAACAAATTCAATTCAATAACCGTAGCTCCCCAAAGTGTAACTCCTCAAATTTATCACTGTTCCTTAACTGCTATATTCTTGTTAAATAAAGTTCGTCTTTTCGATAGTTCACAGAGGATAAAACCTCTTAACCATAGTAATTCTTCGCTGCTGCAACTTAAAATATAACTCAAAGTAATTGCTAAAGGTCACACAAGTTTTCCTTAAAGAACGGATACCATCTTAACTGCGAGTCATTACCATTATTTTTTTAACTGCAAAGTTTTCCTCTTAAGGACACAAGACAAAGCATTCTTTTGTATTTACACGTAATGCCACCTCTTGTTTGCATTTCCCGAAGTTACTCTAAATTAAGTTTCCCAATACTAAATTTCCGTCTGTTACTCAGCAATGCAAAAGAGGCCAGATTCCATGCTTTTATAGGGCAAATAAAAAAAGTAATTCAAGTAGAAATAAATGACAAACCCCACAAATAAACTAAGGTATTAAGATCTTCGCTAGTAGAAATACCGAATAGCCTCTTTCACCGATCGACCAATTAATCACATTTTATCAAGAAAATTTACTAGAGGTAAGAAATTGGTACATCTACATCTACATAAATACCCTGCAATCTTTCGGAGTGTGGCCTGGGTCAAAAGACTTGACCTCGCATCCATTCATCTTATTTTACGCTCATTGTCGGATCGACCGAAGCAGTGGGGGGTCGCATAATACTGATTAAGTCCCCCACGAATGCACTTTTCCTGAATGTAGCAAGCCATCGCAGCCTTGCTTCTAATCTTCTTTCATTCAAGGATTCCCAACCTGCGTCCGAGAGTATTTGCGTAACGCTTGCTTTTCTATTTTAGCACTTTTTAACAAATCGTATCGCCTTGCGTTGTACTTTCTCGAGTTCGTGGGCGTTCGTCTCATTCTCTGGGTCCCATAAACTCGCCGCATATTCCAGATAGGGCCTGACTAAGGTGAAATACTATTCCTCTCTTATATTTTAATCGCATTCATCTACAAGGTGCTAAGTAAAACTCAGCTTTTTAGCTGCTTTACCGCAGATATTTCGGATACGTGTGCTCCTGTTTATTTTTAAGTTTGATTCCGAGATATTCAACCGAGCGGTGCATTTATATTCGCACCACTTATTTTTACGGATGGCTCTGACGAAATTGTTTCCTTTAAAAGACGATTACTACAGAGAATTTATTTTCAATAATACCTACCTAGCTACATATTTTCCCATCGCTTTGAATGTGAACTAAATCGTTTGCTAGTGAAATGCTATCTTCGTCGCTTGATATTTCTCTATATATTACCGAGACATCCGCAAATACCTTCAGATTGCTATCAATCTCTTCGCTCAGGTCATTGATATAAATCAGGAAGAAGTACTGGTTTTTGGAAAATAATAACAATGACGAGTTTTTTAGGCGAATGTTGGTCTGACAAAACCATTTAGATCGTTAACCTTTTCAACAACCACATAGAAACGCAGAAAAGCCTGCCCTACACAGAATTCGAACCTCAGACCATGTGGTTGCTAGGCTAGCACACTGGCCACTACACCATCGAAGTAGGCTTGGATCAGTGGAAATGGATGGGAAACATCCATGTATCGATAATAACGATCGACTTCGATATTCGTTGTTTGATAGCAGAAAAAAAAGTCATGAAAACGAACAGTATTCAATGCGTACGGAATTTTAATGGCCATCTAAACCTAGGGTTATATGTAAGAAGGGAATAGAAAGTCTCAATTACGTCTTTCAATAAAGGCGTTTAATTATTATTATTATTGAAACAGTACACAATTATGCTAATTTTTGTAATATTTAACCTCATTGGTTATGAGGTTACCTTGGCTACCAAGTAGCGTCTCTCCATGGAGAGGTCGTCTCTTTGAAGAGACGCTACCCGGTTGGAGTCCCGAGAATTATTCTTACATGCAATTCGCCGGGAAAGAACTACTTCCTTCTACATAGTTTTTGTGTTTTTCGTATCAATAATAAATAATAATCAAATTAACTTATTTCATGGAAACAGAAAGAGGTTCCAATTACATCCATTTATATAATTGTTAGTTTTGACAAACACACGTAACCATTCTCTAACAAAAAAAATCAATTAGCCTGAACTCGAACTCGGGACCTTGGATTCAGAACATTAAAATCAATTTGGCATTTGTTCTATCGGTATAACTTCGTACAGCAACACTTATATTGATGTAGTTCATTCAAAGTTAGTGAAACATTTTACAGTTTTGTGTCGACTAACGAGTGTCTTATCTTCATATACCGTACCGTATAATATTTCAACACATCCTCTGGAATAATAAATACCTAGGATTAAGACGACATAAATACCTAGGATTTACACTCAGCAGTAGTTTTTCCTTCGATGAGCATATTCGAAGCGTAGTAGGAAAGGGAAACGGGATGCCAATGTTTCTGAGGGGATGTTCCTCGACAGTAAAAGAAATAGCGTACTATTCCTAATTGGGCCTTTTCTCGAGTATTGCTGTGCAATTTGGGATACTCATGAAGCAGGATTAGTCTCTGATCTTGAGATCATTCAAGGTAGAACGGCTATGNAAAAATATTTTTTAATCGTACCCATAAGAGCTTAATTTCTCTCTGAGCAGGGTATATTCCTTTGTGAAACAATACATATCGCTGAGTGACACGTTTCTAAACTAAGTAATCCTTGTCATTAAAGTTTGTAAATTGGATTTTATACTGCGATCTTAAGAAAAACATCCTTACTAGCAGAAAAATTGATACAAGGAAGAGATTATTGAAAGCATAAGTGTGGAGTGTTTTGTATGGATGTGAGAAGTGGACTGTTGGGATACAATAAAAAAGAAGATTGGATGCATTTGAAGCCTGGTGCTACCATCGTGGCGTGTTGAAAATCATCTGGGTTGAAAGAATATCAAACGAAGAAGTGTTAGAAGAGCAAAAGAGAAAAGGATAGTATGGATTAACATCAAAATAAGACGAGTAAAATTAATCGGTCACATACTACGAGACCGCATCATTCGAACAATAGTGGAAGGAATGATTGAAGGAAGAAAACGTCGAGGAAGACCAACTGTCTTCTGTACTGTCCTACATTCAGCAAATCATGGCCGTTGTCAGTCCTGTGAAGAACTAAAAAGGAAAGCAGAACGAAGATCGGAATGGCGTGCTGTTGCAAACCAGCGTCAGGGTTGATAACTTTGGAAGACTGCGACCTTAAATATCGATACCATAGATTTCTGACTACGTAACATCGTTTAAATAAATAAACATATTTAATTTACCTTTTGCCTTTGAGAAAATATCATTAAAATTGAACTTAATTCCTCAAGAAAGAGTGCAGTAAATAATTCTTACGTTTCGAAGCTCCGTGGTACTACATACAAATGCCGGCCCCAATTACTATCTGTGACAATGACATGAAGACTACGTTTAGGTGAAAATGCACTAAGTGGAGTGATTACTTTTTTACAAGGAATAAATGAATGTTCGACGGTTACCTAAACAAATTCAATTCAATAACCGTAGCTCCCCAAAGTGTAACTCCTCAAATTTATCACTGTTCCTTAACTGCTATATTCTTGTTAAATAAAGTTCGTCTTTTCGATAGTTCACAGAGGATAAAACCTCTTAACCATAGTAATTCTTCGCTGCTGCAACTTAAAATATAACTCAAAGTAATTGCTAAAGGTCACACAAGTTTTCCTTAAAGAACGGATACCATCTTAACTGCGAGTCATTACCATTATTTTTTTAACTGCAAAGTTTTCCTCTTAAGGACACAAGACAAAGCATTCTTTTGTATTTACACGTAATGCCACCTCTTGTTTGCATTTCCCGAAGTTACTCTAAATTAAGTTTCCCAATACTAAATTTCCGTCTGTTACTCAGCAATGCAAAAGAGGCCAGATTCCATGCTTTTATAGGGCAAATAAAAAAAGTAATTCAAGTAGAAATAAATGACAAACCCCACAAATAAACTAAGGTATTAAGATCTTCGCTAGTAGAAATACCGAATAGCCTCTTTCACCGATCGACCAATTAATCACATTTTATCAAGAAAATTTACTAGAGGTAAGAAATTGGTACATCTACATCTACATAAATACCCTGCAATCTTTCGGAGTGTGGCCTGGGTAAAAGACTTGACCTCGCATCCATTCATCTTATTTTACGCTCATTGTCGGATCGACCGAAGCAGTGGGGGGTCGCATAATACTGATTAAGTCCCCCACGAATGCACTTTTCCTGAATGTAGCAAGCCATCGCAGCCTTGCTTCTAATCTTCTTTCATTCAAGGATTCCCAACCTGCGTCCGAGAGTATTTGCGTAACGCTTGCTTTTCTATTTTAGCACTTTTTAACAAATCGTATCGCCTTGCGTTGTACTTTCTCGAGTTCGTGGGCGTTCGTCTCATTCTCTGGGTCCCATAAACTCGCCGCATATTCCAGATAGGGCCTGACTAAGGTGAAATACTATTCCTCTCTTATATTTTAATCGCATTCATCTACAAGGTGCTAAGTAAAACTCAGCTTTTTAGCTGCTTTACCGCAGATATTTCGGATACGTGTGCTCCTGTTTATTTTTAAGTTTGATTCCGAGATATTCAACCGAGCGGTGCATTTATATTCGCACCACTTATTTTTACGGATGGCTCTGACGAAATTGTTTCCTTTAAAAGACGATTACTACAGAGAATTTATTTTCAATAATACCTACCTAGCTACATATTTTCCCATCGCTTTGAATGTGAACTAAATCGTTTGCTAGTGAAATGCTATCGTCGTCGCTTGATATTTCTCTATATATTACCGAGACATCCGCAAATACCCTCAGATTGCTATCAATCTCTTCGCTCAGGTCATTGATATAAATCAGGAAGAAGTACTGGTTTTTGGAAAATAATAACAATGACGAGTTTTTTAGGCGAATGTTGGTCTGACAAAACCATTTAGATCGTTAACCTTTTCAACAACCACATAGAAACGCAGAAAAGCCTGCCCTACACAGAATTCGAACCTCAGACCATGTGGTTGCTAGGCTAGCACACTGGCCACTACACCATCGAAGTAGGCTTGGATCAGTGGAAATGGATGGGAAACATCCATGTATCGATAATAACGATCGACTTCGATATTCGTTGTTTGATAGCAGAAAAAAAAGTCATGAAAACGAACAGTATTCAATGCGTACGGAATTTTAATGGCCATCTAAACCTAGGGTTATATGTAAGAAGGGAATAGAAAGTCTCAATTACGTCTTTCAATAAAGGCGTTTAATTATTATTATTATTGAAACAGTACACAATTATGCTAATTTTTGTAATATTTAACCTCATTGGGTATTTAGTATGGTACACAGCACAACATACGATGATAATCGACAAATTGGTGAACTACCATCGATTATAATGATAAATTTGTTTCAATATTTAAATGAAGGAATAGGAATATATTATGGTTAAAAGAGAGAAAATATTATGATTTGGGTAAATATGAGAAGGTAAAGCATGTATTGAGAATCATATCCCATTGATATGTGGCAGAAATTAAAACTTGGCTTAAGATAGTCGATAGTTTGGTAGTAACGAAAAAGGAACAGATATCAACGCATAGTAAGTTGAACTTCTCAGAATACATCATATACCGCCAAAAATCTACTTCTCCCAGGAAAGCCATTATAAACAAATTCTATCATATCCTCTAGAGATAATAAAATCGTTGAGTTTCTTCGGCACAAAGAGAATAAATGCATCATTTTTTCTAACCTTTAACTCGAATTGCACATTGAATTCACGAAGAACCGTGATGGTTTATTCATCTCACGTGATTAGGATCGGAGCGGTGTTATGTAAATCGTAAAGTCATTTTTCGGAGCTCTATAAAAATTCAAACGATATTATCTCTTCGGAATTTCATTGAGTCTCTTCTCAGAGATTATGGTGAAGAAAGAGGCGGTTGAGTAGAGAAAATAGGAAAGAGTGGAGGCGAGATGGATCGAGAAAAAATAAAAGGAGGGCGAAATTGAAAAAGACGAGAGGGGAAATGGATAAAAAAAAACAGCGGGAGAAGTGGGGGCGAGCAAAAGCCAAAAGGTCGAAGGAAAGTTATTCTCGTGGAGGTGGAGAAAGGAGGAGAAGAGAATACATAGGGAAAACAGGGAATGGAAGAGAGGAAATGAAGCCAGGGAAACGATGGAAGAGGACGAAATTGAAGAGAAAACGGAATAAGGGAATTGGAAGGAACGTAAGGCAGTGGAATAAAAGACAGTAAACATGATAACAGAAGACAGGAATGGAATGGAAAGCGTTAAAATTCCTCTGAATGATAAGATCATAGCAAAAAATCATAAATTATGAGGAAGGAAACCAAAGAAGAAAAAAGAAAAGCAAAATGTAGTTTAAATTGAAATTTAATTGAGAATTCCCGTCATGGTGAGAAGGCCAATACACAGACGAGATTCATAACGGAAAAAATAGATTTATTGTTTTTGTTTTAAGGATTTCTCACAGACCCAGCAAGAAATCTGATTCTTAACAATTTACATAGGATTTGAGCTAAATAAAGCAATTATACATATCCTGATATACTTAGAAGCTATGCCGGAGTGAACGGTACGGTTAAATCCATTCAGCTTGGGAGTCAACTGTACCTAGGTACAGATAACTCCCTTAGTGGAATGAAGTCGTTTCTACCTAGGGAGTTATCTCTACCTCCTACTCCGGCGTAAAATGAAAGACAAACAATTGAAGAGTGTTAAAATATCACGGTATTTCTACGCAGTTAAAAAATGAAAAACAGTTAACTTTTAAAGCTTCTTTTAAAAACGTTCTAAACGTTTAAGTCAATTTCAACCGTTGAATGATATTCTATTAAGATACTCATAGAAATATTTTATAATTAGCATAAACAATTCGAGAAAAAATTGAAATATGAATTACTTAAAGTGTTAGTGTGGGATCACGTGGAAAATGCACGAAGGAATGGAAGGAACACAATTTCCGTCGAAGAACAAACAAAGTCGCTGAAGAACAAATTCCTCGTCCAAAATGTAAGTAAATGGCAGATTTTTCTCGTGGATTTGACTCTTCGGTGGAATGAAACTCTGCAAATCAGTTGATATTCAGCATCGTGAGAGTTTTGTTTATCCTCAAAGTTAGGAGTGAGATAGCGCGGGATTACTGTCAGATTTTCCGCTTCAGAGATAGCTTAGCTCCGAGGAAATTGATTTGACGGGTCAACAAAACAATGAAACTATCTCTAGCAAAATAGAGGGAAGCGGAGAATAACATATCTAAAATGTGCGGCCAAAGAGCGATCTTAAGAGGAGCTCGAATTGAGATTAACATTCCAATTCAAAGGTGGTGAGAAAAATGGCAACTTGATCTTAATGGAAATAAATGCTCTGTTGTAGATTTCTTCAAAAAGTAGCAATTGCATATGAGCCACTGTACAAAATTAGTGGAATGAATATAAATTTAGTCGACTTGGTTGAGCATCTCGGAATCACCCTTACAAATATCTTAAACTGCACAACACATATTCGAAAAATATGTGGTAAAATGACTAAAAAGCTCGGTTTTATAAAACACAATGTAGGTAGATGCGACGGAAAGGTTACAGAGCTATGTTATTTCATCTTCGTTAGGCCCATCTGAAATGCGGAAAGTATATGGGAAACAGCGGATGAAACGCGTAGCCGCGAACACGGGAAAGTTCAGCGACAGGCGATACTATTTGTTAAAAAGTGCTACGACAAAAAAAGCGTTACGCAAATACTCAGACGCAGGTTGGAGATCCTTGAAAGAAAAGAGATTAGAAGCTAGGCTGCAATTGCCTGATAAATTCAGATAGAGTACATGTTCCTGAGACTTAACCGGTGACCCCCTTTTGCTACTTCGGCCGATCCGAAAATGAGCGTAAAATAGGAGAAATGGATGGGAGGATAAGTCGTTTTAGGGACTCATTCTAACAGCGAACCGTACACGACAACATTACGCTTAAGAGATAACTCGAACGCTGGGCGTTTATACCTCCTGCCACACGCCGGAAGGTAGATATAGATGAACATTTGATTGCAACTTTATGAACGTGAGGCTATTGCGGAGTTTCTTCGAATTTTCAATTCAGTTTCTCCGTTAAATAATTAGGTGTCTTATTCCTTAGCCTCACTCACTTTGTCTCCATGAATCGTCACTCATAGTATGTACTAATCTTCAAAACACATCAACCGTCCGCCCTCTAAGTAAACAAGAAAATTGCGGAGCTGGGAATGTTCGGAAACCTCCAAACAATTTTTGTAGTAAAACAAAAGGTAAGAAGAAGAGGAACGAAGTAAGAGCAACAATTAGATGGAATATATGAGCGCACTTGACAAAGATGGAGTGTGAGCATGCTGAAAATAGACGAATACGGCGAGGATTAATATCAAAGAGCAAATCGTGTTATCGCGGAGTAATTGCACGGCAAAAGAGAGTAAAATATTAGAGAATGCGATGGTCTCCTCATTGTGTATTTGTGGAGGGCATCGTTCACGATTAATCGATTCTAAGCCGTCCTAATTCGCAATTTTGCCATAAATCGCCGATGTTATACGCCTTCTTGACGGAAAATTTAGTTGAAAATTAACATGAACTCAAATTGTCTAATAACTCACCCATTGAGTTATATATACATTTACTTGTAATTCCTATAGGCCGCCAGTGGTGCATGGCATGGGGTGTAATAACACCGTTAATCCATTCACACGTTAACTGCTATTAGCTTCTCTAATACTAACCGGGAAAAACGACCAGAAGTAGCCATCCGTCCTGACAATCACTTCTTGGTTTTCTGTCGGAGCTCGCGCACGCTTCTAACTGGAATAACAATATCAGCTATCTCATCGATGAGATCTGCAGCGATAAACTTTTCGAAAAACTTAAGTTGGTTATCAAGTCTTCTATCCCCAAGCGAAGGATTCTATCATAGCCGAAACACTACTCTCGAATCTAAAATCTCCCTTCACAAACATAGCCGTTCTACCTTGAATGATCTCAAGATCAGAGACTAATCCTGCTTCATGAGTATCCCAAATTGCACAGCAATACTCGAGAAAAGGCCCAATTAGGAATAGTACGCTATTTCTTTTACTGTCGAGGAACATCCCCTCAGAAACATTGGCATCCCGTTTCCCTTTCCTACTACGCTTCGAATATGCTCATCGAAGGAAAAACTACTGCTGAGTGTAAATCCTAGGTATTTATGTCGTCTTAATCCTAGGTATTTATTATTCCAGAGGATGTGTTGAAATATTATACGGTACGGTATATGAAGATAAGACACTCGTTAGTCGACACAAAACTGTAAAATGTTTCACTAACTTTGAATGAACTACATCAATATAAGTGTTGCTGTACGAAGTTATACCGATAGAACAAATGCCAAATTGATTTTAATGTTCTGAATCCAAGGTCCCGAGTTCGAGTTCAGGCTAATTGATTTTTTTTGTTAGAGAATGGTTACGTGTGTTTGTCAAAACTAACAATTATATAAATGGATGTAATTGGAACCTCTTTCTGTTTCCATGAAATAAGTTAATTTGATTATTATTTATTATTGATACGAAAAACACAAAAACTATGTAGAAGGAAGTAGTTCTTTCCCGGCGAATTGCATGTAAGAATAATTCTCGGGACTCCAACCGGGTAGCGTCTCTCCAGAGAGACGACCTCTCCATGGAGAGACGCTACTTGGTTGGAGTCCCGAGAACTATTCGTACACACAAAAATTATGTTAGGGGGTTCTAAATTAATTGACTCATAAACTTATCCTTTTTTATACACAGATTCTCTAAGCTTCTAATTCCAATTGAAAAATAGTCAATGCATTCGCCCAGAAGAACATCGAAATTAATATTCACTATTCCGCGCTAATGAGAATTATCGGCAGTGAATTTATTTCTTAGGAAAGAATTTCACAATGTGGGACAGTATTCGCTTTTTATTCGCTGTTTCAGCAAATCCCACCGCGCACTCCACAAATCAGCCCATTCAAAGTGCACTTCCCGTTAATTTAAATACGATGCTCGGATGTTCTTCCCTTCGAATAAGAACTCGCCATCTATTGGAGTTCCCTTTCGGGAAATGCACAGCAAACAATGAACGAATCGGAGAGCATCGAGAGGTTTCCTTAAGCATTTAAGCAATAAATAAACAAAAGTTTAGTAATAAAAGCAACTTTAATTTAATCGGCAGAAATCACGAATTTGGATGAGTGGACTGCAACCCGACCTACGCCGACGTTTGGAGCTGACGAAACCTAAATTAAGAAGACAATGATATGGACATTGCGGTGATGAAAGAAGGCGAGACTATAAAATATACAAAGAAACTAACAATAACAGCATTACTCCACAAAAAAGTTGTTAAGATATAAAATAAAATAGGATTAATTACTCCGCAACGATATCCAAACCACATAGCATTTAAGTGAATTCGAGGTGAAGACGTACGAAAATATTAACAAACTTATCGGCCTTCTTCAGGCCAGCAAACGTCTCGAAGTCCATCTCATGCTCACGAAGAGTGTACCTCAGGGGCCTCATCTGGGTTTCTTCCCTACTACTTTTCCTTCAAATATCATTTTTTGGATTTGATTATGACTTAGTAAATGTCCAATCATTTTAGCTCTTCTTTGTGCTACGGTCCTTAAAATCGCTCTTTTTTCTTTCACAATCTGCAATACCTCTTCATTACCTCTTATTTTCTTTTCCACCCAACTTGTTTTCGTCACTCTCCTCCAAGTCCACATTTCCATTACATCAAGCTTGTTTTTATCTGCTTCTTTGATTGTCCGTGTTTCACATCCATATAACAATACGCTCAAAATAAAAGTTTTGATGAACATTTTCTGATCTCTAAGCTTATATGTTTATTGACAAATAAATTCTCCTTGTTTTAAAATTCTTATTTAGCCAAAGCTATTATTCCCTAGATCTCCACCTCATAGATATGTAGGAACCATTAAATTTGTGTATCTTCTCTGCACTTTTTCAATCTATCTCTTTTAAACGTCATATGGCGAAGAGTTAGAAGTACGAAGATACTTCATAGCCTCAATCTCGCTCGAATACATTCGCATTATTATTATTTCTATTACAATAATTGTAAATTTGTAAAATACATAAAGTGGTGCCTCGACTTACGAACCGCTCAAAATACGATACTTTTGACACACGAACTTTTTCGTAATCCATAATGATCTTACTTTTGACATACGAACCGTGGTGCTTTTATAATCCCGATTACTGCAATATGTATGCGCATGCGTAAGTAAATGACCACGTAACAAACCGCTCCCCGGGGCAATTGTTTGTCTAATTTTACAGAAATTACAAAAATCTGACCAAGTTAACGTTCATCGCCTTAATATTTCTCTTATAATTATAATAGAAACTCTTAGCTCTTTAATTATGGTTGAGAATTAAAAAAAAATGTGACTCCTATGAGAGTTTATTTCATGAAGATGGTAAAGCTACGGTTATGGTTCTTAGAGAGAGGGACCCCTCCGTGAGATGATTTGATACCCGCACTAGGCTTATCTCGTGTTTATTTTTATATTTAAGCGGATCATTCACCAATGTGTAGGAATTCAGACGGGAAAGTTCCATATAATGATCACGTTGTCTAAGTGTTTAGAATCCGTAGGATTTCGCACACGTTACCTTGAGCTTCTCTGCTTGGTTTATCCTTACCCTTAACATTTTCAGAAGATGAAATTCTGTTACGAGTAATATCGACCAAAGAGATCTGTGATAAGTAAGTCCTTTTTTACTACATATTTTCATAATTGATGGAAGATTTCATTTGTGTCTACATATGAACAAAATTTATTTTCTCTTGTCCCTCAGGGATCATATTGAAATCTACAGATGTTGAAATGGCGTCTTTGTTTTACAAAATTTCCAAGATAGAACGGAATAATTGATTTACCTTAAGTTACAATGGAAAACTGGGTTTCGAGATACGAACTTTTTTTCAGATACGAGCTCTGGTCTGGAGCGAATTAAGTTCGTAAGTCGACGTGCCTATTCTAATTGCTTTTAACTTTTATCTAGAATAGACAAATATTAATTTGTCTTTATATCGGTGATTCTAGGAGGTGAAATGATAGGAAACACATAGCTATCCTATGACCCTCCTATTCGATTACGAATAGAGACTGCCGATTCGATTTCTGTACATATGCATACTCACATATATATGCATACGCTTTACAAGGAAACTAATGGCTAGCGTGAGCACCAAAGGAGTCCAAGAAAAAGATTGCAGGAGAATAAAGATGAAAAATGTATGTGAACAAAGTGGAGAGTGCATTGGAGCGAAGAACATGAAGTGGGATCTCTTAAAAGGAAGATCAAACGAAAGACGGTGCGGGTCCATTGTGAGTCCACCCACCTCTTTCTTCTTTGCCTCTGCTTTTTTCACTTCTCTATTTCTCTTTCATCCTCAGATACGCTGTCCCACGAGTCAACTTAACCTTTTCCTGAAGCAGTACAATACAGTATTTCGTTTGCTTTCCGTTCTATTTGTTTTCGTTTGCAGTACTCCGCAATCAAAAGCGAGTGTATTTCTTGCGTAAGACTATCTGAATTGACAGAGCTTTAACTTAGGGTGTATTTTAAAAAATCGATCTTGAATACTTGAGTAAAGATGTATTTATTATAACTAAAAGTGCACCATTAAGTCATACTGAAGGTGGCATGGATTAAATAATTTTTTCTAAATTCTCGAGCTTTCCATCGTTTTAATTAAGCAAGCACTTATGTATTTGACTTGCATGAATAAACATCGGACGTAACGTTTATTTAAGTCGAAATAGATGCCGCCCAATATGAGTTTATCGACGATCGATCTAAAGCAGAGTTCTCGGCTCCGTCGCGAAAGTCGAAACACAAAGAAGTGCATTTGCTATGAGAACATCTTCACCTGCTTCCCAGATCGGAAAATAAAGCATCGCAAATTCCATGGATACTTCCATAACATTCAAATATTCCCACGAAAATGTAAAAATGCACGGAGAGATCAACTTCGCAGCCATTATACTCGATATCTCTCCGAAGGAAAGCCGCATCGAGCCGAGGAAATTTCGGGCGAAAAAATAAACGTTTCGTTTTCGCGAAAAACTCCCACGAATGGCGAGAGGGAGAAAATATGACTTTCGCAGAGGCAGAAACTTTTTGACTGTCTCTTGAAAGCTAAATATATCCTCTCCTCTTTTGGACTCTCCGCCACTCTCAAGCGTACTTGTCCTTCCACTTCTTCTCCCTTTTCTTCGCTTTCTCCCTCTTCAATGATCTCCCCCTTTGGGGTACTCTATATTAAAATCCCACTGCCTCTGGAGGATACACTTTACCACAGTAATCAGCTGAAACTTTATGCCACTAGAAACGTTCAGCGCCGCAAAACGTGCAGAACAATTCAAAGCTTATTTTTAAAAGTTCATCTATATTTCCAGAACGAAACACTACCGGTCATTACAAATAAATGTTACATCTACCATTATATAGTCATCGGCTATGATGAGCACTGTCACAAATATACTTATTTATTTATCCCTCCGATGTCGCGAGTTTTCCGGAATCATTACTCTGTCCCTTGACAGAAAATATTGAAATGTACGGAATCAAGGACAGTTCCATAAAAAAATGTGAAGATTAAGTATAATCGGAATTTTAAGTTTTATGATTCCAAAACCGGACCTATTAAAAAATCTCCGCTTGAGAAAGAGTGTATTTTTATTTATTGTGTCCTTGAAAGATTTAAGGAAAATGGCGAAAGGTGAATTTCCACGTAAAATTATGAATTTAGGAAAACTCCTAAAGAAAATTAGATATGAGAAGTGTGACAACTTGCCAACAAAGATTCCCAATTATTATAGATTGTTAGATTTCTGTTAGATCCCTCCTTAGACGATTACTAAAAAAAGTAATCCATTACTAAAATCCACCAAGCTTCAGCAAATGCGCTGCTTCAAGCAACAGGAATTACGAAATTTGAAAAATCAGATGCTTCCTTATCCCAAAAGTGACAAATGTATTTGTCAACACACAGTATTTCATCACTGAAGACCTTATTGGTGGATTAATCCGTGTAGCAGAAGGTAAGAAAGGAAACTACTCGTACTTAATCGTTGATAACGTGATGCTGGTGGGAGCCTACGTGCGAAACGGCCTAAGCTGTCGAAGTACTTTTATCAACAACACGCAATAAAATATAACGTGATGCCATATACACATTTATGATTGATGAAATCTATCGAATTTGTCGATTAAATCGAACAAAACTATTACCATGTCAGTTGAGATACTCTAAAATTGTTTTGATGGAATGTTGAAGTGCTACGCAAATGTTTTTAGGGATTCGCCTGAAGTTCGAGGAAAATTAATTTAACAGTTCGCCCACAATCCAATCAATTTTTCAATGTCAGCATAATGTAACCGTGAGTGGAACGCGGTCTGCAAATATTAAATAGCGAACAGAAATAATGAGTCATGTTTTCATTCATGAGTAATTTTACATTTGTATGAATTGCTCTTTCCAATTACCGCATTGAAATAGTTGAATTGATAAGAATAGACACATCATCAGAGCCCGAGAAAAAGGTGACGTATTACTTCTTCAAAAAGTGTACGAATCAATGTTTCCCAAGTAAATATGTGAGATCATAAATTTGTGAAACTGTTTGTATACGTGTTTGACATGGTTATAATTTTATTACAATTTTTGTTGTTTTATTAATTTCTTTAAGGCTGTGAAATTTTCAACTGCGTGGTGCTTTTATAATCCCGATTACTGCAATATGTATGCGCATGCGTAAGTAAATGACCACGTAACAAACCGCTCCCCGGGGCAATTGTTTGTCTAATTTTACAGAAATTACAAAAATCTGACCAAGTTAACGTTCATCGCCTTAATATTTCTCTTATAATTATAATAGAAACTCTTAGCTCTTTAATTATGGTTGAGAATTAAAAAAAAATGTGACTCCTATGAGAGTTTATTTCTTGAAGATGGTAAAGCTACGGTTATGGTTCTTAGAGAGAGGGACCCCTCCGTGAGATGATTTGATACCCGCACTAGGCTTATCTCGTGTTTATTTTTATATTTAAGCGGATCATTCACCAATGTGTAGGAATTCAGACGGGAAAGTTCCATATAATGATCACGTTGTCTAAGTGTTTAGAATCCGTAGGATTTCGCACACGTTACCTTGAGCTTCTCTGCTTGGTTTATCCTTACCCTTAACATTTTCAGAAGATGAAATTCTGTTACGAGTAATATCGACCAAAGAGATCTGTGATAAGTAAGTCCTTTTTTACTACATATTTTCATAATTGATGGAAGATTTCATTTGTGTCTACATATGAACAAAATTTATTTTCTCTTGTCCCTCAGGGATCATATTGAAATCTACAGATGTTGAAATGGCGTCTTTGTTTTACAAAATTTCCAAGATAGAACGGAATAATTGATTTACCTTAAGTTACAATGGAAAACTGGGTTTCGAGATACGAACTTTTTTTCAGATACGAGCTCTGGTCTGGAGCGAATTAAGTTCGTAAGTCGACGTGCCTATTCTAATTGCTTTTAACTTTTATCTAGAATAGACAAATATTAATTTGTCTTTATATCGGTGATTCTAGGAGGTGAAATGATAGGAAACACATAGCTATCCTATGACCCTCCTATTCGATTACGAATAGAGACTGCCGATTCGATTTCTGTACATATGCATACTCACATATATATGCATACGCTTTACAAGGAAACTAATGGCTAGCGTGAGCACCAAAGGAGTCCAAGAAAAAGATTGCAGGAGAATAAAGATGAAAAATGTATGTGAACAAAGTGGAGAGTGCATTGGAGCGAAGAACATGAAGTGGGATCTCTTAAAAGGAAGATCAAACGAAAGACGGTGCGGGTCCATTGTGAGTCCACCCACCTCTTTCTTCTTTGCCTCTGCTTTTTTCACTTCTCTATTTCTCTTTCATCCTCAGATACGCTGTCCCACGAGTCAACTTAACCTTTTCCTGAAGCAGTACAATACAGTATTTCGTTTGCTTTCCGTTCTATTTGTTTTCGTTTGCAGTACTCCGCAATCAAAAGCGAGTGTATTTCTTGCGTAAGACTATCTGAATTGACAGAGCTTTAACTTAGGGTGTATTTTAAAAAATCGATCTTGAATACTTGAGTAAAGATGTATTTATTATAACTAAAAGTGCACCATTAAGTCATACTGAAGGTGGCATGGATTAAATAATTTTTTCTAAATTCTCGAGCTTTCCATCGTTTTAATTAAGCAAGCACTTATGTATTTGACTTGCATGAATAAACATCGGACGTAACGTTTATTTAAGTCGAAATAGATGCCGCCCAATATGAGTTTATCGACGATCGATCTAAAGCAGAGTTCTCGGCTCCGTCGCGAAAGTCGAAACACAAAGAAGTGCATTTGCTATGAGAACATCTTCACCTGCTTCCCAGATCGGAAAATAAAGCATCGCAAATTCCATGGATACTTCCATAACATTCAAATATTCCCACGAAAATGTAAAAATGCACGGAGAGATCAACTTCGCAGCCATTATACTCGATATCTCTCCGAAGGAAAGCCGCATCGAGCCGAGGAAATTTCGGGCGAAAAAATAAACGTTTCGTTTTCGCGAAAAACTCCCACGAATGGCGAGAGGGAGAAAATATGACTTTCGCAGAGGCAGAAACTTTTTGACTGTCTCTTGAAAGCTAAATATATCCTCTCCTCTTTTGGACTCTCCGCCACTCTCAAGCGTACGTGTCCTTCCACTTCTTCTCCCTTTTCTTCGCTTTCTCCCTCTTCAATGATCTCCCCCTTTGGGGTACTCTATATTAAAATCCCACTGCCTCTGGAGGATACACTTTACCACAGTAATCAGCTGAAACTTTATGCCACTAGAAACGTTCAGCGCCGCAAAACGTGCAGAACAATTCAAAGCTTATTTTTAAAAGTTCATCTATATTTCCAGAACGAAACACTACCGGTCATTACAAATAAATGTTACATCTACCATTATATAGTCATCGGCTATGATGAGCACTGTCACAAATATACTTATTTATTTATCCCTCCGATGTCGCGAGTTTTCCGGAATCATTACTCTGTCCCTTGACAGAAAATATTGAAATGTACGGAATCAAGGACAGTTCCATAAAAAAATGTGAAGATTAAGTATAATCGGAATTTTAAGTTTTATGATTCCAAAACCGGACCTATTAAAAAATCTCCGCTTGAGAAAGAGTGTATTTTTATTTATTGTGTCCTTGAAAGATTTAAGGAAAATGGCGAAAGGTGAATTTCCACGTAAAATTATGAATTTAGGAAAACTCCTAAAGAAAATTAGATATGAGAAGTGTGACAACTTGCCAAAAAAGATTCCCAATTAGTATAGATTGTTAGATTTCTGTTAGATCCCTCCTTAGACGATTACTAAAAAAAGTAATCCATTACTAAAATCCACCAAGCTTCAGCAAATGCGCTGCTTCAAGCAACAGGAATTACGAAATTTGAAAAATCAGATGCTTCCTTATCCCAAAAGTGACAAATGTATTTGTCAACACACAGTATTTCATCACTGAAGACCTTATTGGTGGATTAATCCGTGTAGCAGAAGGTAAGAAAGGAAACTACTCGTACTTAATCGTTGATAACGTGATGCTGGTGGGAGCCTACGTGCGAAACGGCCTAAGCTGTCGAAGTACTTTTATCAACAACACGCAATAAAATATAACGTGATGCCATATACACATTTATGATTGATGAAATCTATCGAATTTGTCGATTAAATCGAACAAAACTATTACCATGTCAGTTGAGATACTCTAAAATTGTTTTGATGGAATGTTGAAGTGCTACGCAAATGTTTTTAGGGATTCGCCTGAAGTTCGAGGAAAATTAATTTAACAGTTCGCCCACAATCCAATCAATTTTTCAATGTCAGCATAATATAACCGTGAGTGGAACGCGGTCTGCAAATATTAAATAGCGAACAGAAATAATGAGTCATGTTTTCATTCATGAGTAATTTTACATTTGTATGAATTGCTCTTTCCAATTACCGCATTGAAATAGTTGAATTGATAAGAATAGACACATCATCAGAGCCCGAGAAAAAGGTGACGTATTACTTCTTCAAAAAGTGTACGAATCAATGTTTCCCAAGTAAATATGTGAGATCATAAATTTGTGAAACTGTTTGTATACGTGTTTGACATGGTTATAATTTTATTACAATTTTTGTTGTTTAATTAATTTCTTTAAGGCTGTGAAATTTTCAACTGAATGGTGCAGTATTTTATAAC
>KZ308528.1:240142-360165 GCA_000376725.2 Ladona fulva | reverse complement strand
TTGTATTGTATACTCATGCGCCCAGAAAATATCGCTACACGTCATTCTCCTTGATTCTTCTTTCACTTGTTTGTTTCGGGGGTAATTGATTTTCTTATTTTCAATTTCAAAATTTACTTTCTATTCTAATTCTATAATAATTCTAATACTAGTATTAGAATTGTAATCAAAGCGCGAAAGTTTAATTAACAGATTCCTATAAGTAATCCATTAAATCAGTTTCTCATATGTCCTTTACCCACGGCACTCTTAATATGATTACTACATTCTGAAACGGCCGACGAATATTTTAATTAGTAACATTTATAATGGAAGGACACTGCAAATTATGGTTGGTTTTAAAATTCCGTTTAAAATGTTGAACCTATTTTACACGTTGAAACGTTTTCCGTCGAAAGTAATGGAAAGTCCGTTTGGCTGGTTCTTGCTGTAGAATTAAAATTTTTTTAGGATCCCGAATCGTTGGGATTCTTGTAAAAACTGATAGCGGAATTATGATTCAAATCGGCTTTTGGTTGGATTGGATTGGTTGCCCTAAGCATCTCTTAGCGGTGTGGAGTTAATTTTCCTCACGAGTTCTATTAAACATTAACGTGCATACACTTGAATGTGAGGTCCAGCAATACTGCATCGAGAGCACGCTTTTGGGATGAAAGTAGCGAATAAGATGAAATTAATTCATCTCTGAAAAGTTTAAAGAAACCTATTTTAGCGAATAGCAACACTTCCAAAGAGTCGAGGTGTCATTTGCCAGTTCAGGTGTCCTTAGGCCAGTTTCGATCTCATCCCCTCTGCCCTTAGCTAAGAAGAGCTATAGGAGGGAATGAGGCTAACTAGGCAAGGTGAGGAGTGAGGTAATTTGCTATTGCTTTCCTCAATGAGCCACAAGGCTATAAGCGGAATAAGTCCACTTCAGTGAAGCACAATTACTCCACGAGTAGAACTTTTCTTAACATTCCACAAAAAGTAACATCAATCAATACCGTTATTAAAGATAACCCATACTTCAATAGCTTTTACTTAATCTCAACCATAAGCAAGACTGAGGCAAAGGTATATGAAAGATACGTTTTCCCAACACAGTACCAAAAGTTAGGTGAAAATGTCCATCATTTCATGAATTTATTCGACAAGATATGATAGCAGTAACCCAAGAAGACCAATAGTGTAACCATTGATCTAGAATAGATCTTAACTTATGTAATGATGGTCATGTACACGCTATAATATTTCAGAAGTTTTCTTATTTGATGAGGCTTCAATCATTTCATTCCTTTACCACAGAACAACTGCTAGGTTTACCAGGTGTTTTTGTACTAAACATGAGAAAAATCATGAAAACTTAAGGACAGAGCCTTTTGAACAGAGCTTCGCGGAATTCATATAAATGTTTCACAAAGAAAAAGATGTATGTCCATCTATAATAAAGCGCATATGTTTAGGAATCGGAAATCCTTGCCACTTAATGTTTAGAGTGACATTTTTACTGAATCATAGCTTAACATTGGCAGGGTGAAAAACTGTTTTATTAAATATTGTTTACATTTGGTATCACTTTACAGTGAAATGAAAGGCACTGCTTGTTGAATCCGCATGATCTTCAAAATTAAATTTTTCCGGAGTATACATGCAAGATTAGGCCTTAAAGGTGATGGAATGTGCTTGAACGAGATATTTTAATAATTAGATTAACGCCAAATAAAAATAAACAATTTGGTTTTCCAGCGACCAATTTTTGTATGATATGGAGAGAATGGATTAGTTTTGATTACGTAATTGAGAAGTCAGTGAGTTTAAAAAAGAACCTATTACAGTATTAGATCCGCGTTTTATTCCCAGTTATATTTTTACTACAAAGAATCGATGAAAATAGTTGCTAAAGGTGACAATAATGGCAAAGTATTCGATATACATCTGCAGTAAATGGATGTGAAAAGATTAGCTGAAGAAGTAGGCTACCCAGAAGTTATAAAAGTTAAATCATATTTATGCTCCCTTAATGTTGGATTGTTATTATTTTATAATGTTTCATTCTCTATTTGACCTTCATTTTTAAAGAGAGTTGGTCTATTTAGAGATCTCGCTATTTTCACTGAGTTCTCCCATGGACTGAACTGATTCATGATTTAGAGGAAGCTTCTCAAAATTAATTCATCGTGAAATGACCAATTACCATTTCCAAAAGTATCTCATCTCTTCATAAACTCGAAGCAAAGGCTCCGATGTATTCCATTGGAGCAGTTGCTTCGTTGCGCCGTAATTGCACTTCTAATACATTAATAAATTTAAAAAAGGATTAGATGAGAGCCAATCAAAGGTTAGCAATTTCCGAGACAAAAAGCCCTTTTGGGGAATACTTTGTGTAAGAATTGGTAATTCCAGCATTTATCACCGAAGAAAATGTTGAATCCTTACTTCCTGGTAAGTCTGGTGTTCCTAGAATGATGAGCATAATCCCCTCGAAAGAAGTGATGGTATCTAAAACGTCAAATATATAGCGAGGAAATTGGGAATGAAAATAAATGTAAGAGAAACGTAAGTAATGATAATCACTAAAGGAAATAAAGCTAAGTTAATGATCGGAGCAGATTGTGGAAAACTAGAACAAGGGAATAATTTCTCTTACTTGGGAAGTGGTCTTTATTGGGATGGGAGGTTTACAAATTAGATTCACAAAAGGGAAGCATTGGCCAACGGAAACCGATGACTGCAGTTCTCGATAAAGGATTTAGGAAAATAATGGTAAAAGCGTTGGTGTGAATTGTTTTGCTGTATGGGTGTGAAACGTGGACCTTGCGAAGGGAGGACATCAAAAGATTAAAGGATGAGGTGGAGATGGCGTAGAGTGGAAACGGAAAGCTAGATTGCTTGAAAAAGAAAACACAGAGGAACTAGAAATTGTCGGGGAGGAGAGAGTTTCATTTGAAGTAACTAAGCGTCGACAAAGGAACTGGATGGGCCAAATATTGAGGGGAGATGGATTGCTAAAAAAGTGGAAAGGAAGACAAAGACAAAAGTTGTTAGATTACATAAAGGGTGGGGTGAGTCACCAGGGAGCGGAATAAATGGTATTGAGTAGGGAATATTACGGCACATTGACCTACCGTAACGTAGAACACTTATGTATGGGAACAGTATTGCGAAGGGGCGTTCCGTCTCGAAATAAAATTTGGATATTATTATGATTGAAATTGTTATCATTGTTCTAATATTAGAACAATAAATGTACCGTGTAACTTACTGAAAGGGAGACTGCAACTGATATTCTAACACCTAACTGTAAAATGGCTAAAAGTGGGTGCGTCGGTAGATGGAAAATTATTTAGGGATTGATTTGTATGAAATTTTTGTACAGCAGAAATACAGAGTCAGTAATTGTTGGATTATAAATTGATGCAAAATTAACGAAGGATGCGTAAGCATTAACAAAAGAGCGATTTGAATTGTTCTGGGCATTTGGGGTGGACAGAGGGAGAGTGAGGAAAGTGGAGAAAGCGGTGAGCGAAAAGAAATGGTGTACGCATCTTTAAAAATAAAAAGAATATATACTTATGAGATCCTTCGACGAGAGCTTCTTGGGGCTCTAATAAGGGGAAGTTGTTCCGCTTCGAGACATACATATGAGTATCATTGCCTGTGTTTGTAAATAGCATCTGCTCTTAGCAGGAAAAGCTGATCGAAAGCGAACAGTAGCTCCGGAGTTGAACTTGCGTGTGGAGAAACGTAAATCCATTGCACCATAAAGACTGCATTTGGATTATTCGTAAACATTACATATAAAAGTATATGAAAATAGTCTCCTATCTTTCAGTATTATGCGGTGCATTTCCGGTGTTCGTAAAAAGGAGATTTTCAAGTATGTTACGATACATATTTCACCATAGTCAGGCACCATCTGGAATATGTGGCGAGCGTTTGGGACTCAGCGGATGACACGTAAACTCGCCAACTCGAGAAAGTGCAGCGCAAAACGATACGTTTCGTTAAAAAGTGCTACGATAGAAAAGCAAGCGTTACGCAAATGCTCTCAGACGCATGTTAAGAATCCTTAAAATAAAGAAGATTAGAAGTTAGGCTGCGATTAATAAGTTCAGAGTAAGTACATTTGCGGAAGACGTAATTGGTATTATGCGACCCCCTTCTACTACTTCGGCCGAGCCGACAATGCGCTTAAATAAGAGTAAGAGAAATAGATGCAAGGAAAAGTCGTTTTAGGGGTTCATTCTTTCCGGGAACGATACGTGAAAGCATTAACCTAAAGAGTTAACTCTAACGCTTTCTCACCCCGCAATATTTCGAAAGGCGGTTTGCAGGGTATCATGTACATACATATAGATGTGCGTTCGAATTTTTATTGACAAATAAATGTAATTTAGATTAAAGAAAGGCCGAAACTCAAAGAAACCGATAACAGTTTAGATTTTAATGCAATTCGTTCACAATATTTAGTATGAAACGGAAAGTAGAGTTTGATTGACTACAAACTTTCAGCATGTTACAAATTTTTGGAAATATCGGAGTTCTCTGGAAAGTAACGTGATTGGCCAATGAATATTAAACTCTGGGTGCAATTTGGCTGTTTTTATTAATCCCTTTATTTAATTGTATTCTTTTTTGCAGAATTATTTCTCTTTTAGCCCGTGTTCTCTTTTCTGGGAATATTTCGACGAAAAACCTTAATCCTAGATTTTGAACATAAGCTCCTAATGCATTTTCAGGCCCATTTAACGCTTTCATTCTGATTCATTCCGGTAGAAATAGCTTTTAACTTAAAGCAGAACTCAAAAATTATCTTTCACATATGAATTTCTCGAAAAATCCGCGTAAAATGCGTTGAACCCATACTTCAGTGGTACCTCGAACTAAGGAACCGCCGAACTTTTCGGCATGCGAGCGTTTTCAGTACTCCATTATGACCTCAAGATACGAACGTTATTTCAACATACGAATCGTGGTACTTTTATAATCCCAGCACTGGTACAATACTCCAGTACATAATACAAGTACTGTATTATGTACGCGCAAGTGCGTGTAGATGATCACGCAATAAACCTCTCCCTGGTGCAAATTTTTGTCTAATTTGACAGAATTTGCAACTTACGCCATGTGACAAAATAATACGGCCTACATATTTCTCTATTATAGATATAAATTAAAAAAAGATGGAGCGATTCCTATGAGATTTTCTTTGATAAAGATGAAAAATCTACCGAGATAGCTCTTACAATTAAAGAGGGATCTCTCTATGAGACTTGTTACTCACACTAGGCTTATCTAGCGTTGATTTCATACTCAGTATTTAAGCCGATTATTCTTCCAATGTGTCGGAATTTATGCAAGAAACATCCCTATAATAGTCAATCCTTCTCAGTGTTTAGAATCCGATCCGAATCTTCTCTGTTTCGTTCACGTTTTTCCTTAACGATTTCAAAAGAAGAAATTCTGTTAGTGATAGAGAAGTCGATCAAAGATACCTATGAAAGGTAAGTCCTTTTTACTACATATTTTCATATTTGCTCTAAGATTATATTTGTATAAATGCATATAACCAAAAATTATTTAAATGATCACGACCGAATTTGTTTTTCTCTCGTCCCTCAGGGATTATATTGCAAATGTTTAAATATCGTTTTATTTTCAAATTTCCAAGGCAGAACGGATTAATTGATTTACCGTAATATTCAATAGAAAACTGGGTTTCTAGATACGAACTTCTTGCGACATAAACTCCGGTCTGAAACAAATTCAGTTCGTAAGTCGAGGTACTACTGTATTTANTCAAAAATTTTTTTCGAGTAAATTTGTAACGGAAAACCTGATACTATCTTGAATTCCGTTAAGCTAATCGTATATCAATTATTAACAAAGCTTTCAACCCGGGATTCGTCTGTAGGGAAGTCACACATCACATATTGTTGTGTGTGCCATATTATTGTAGGTCATACAAGAAGGAGCTTTATGCATCGGACTATCGTCAAGCGCCCCCAAACCTTGCCACCCTGGTCGACTGTCGCCCGTGTCTCGGCACGGCTCTGCTGATGACCGTAAGAAAATTACATCGACGACGGCTATTAAAGAACTTCAGGCTTTGATGGTATAATTGATGCGTGTAATGCATTTATACAAAACGAAATGAAATGTTTGATGATTAAACGTTTAATACAGACTAATTGTTACTATTTCAATATCCCTTGCAGTGAGAGGTTAGATATTTATTTTTATGGTAATAAAAAGCATTTCCATCTTTTTTCGAGGACGACCCACAGATGTGTCTCTCGCTCTATACTTGTCTTTTTCCTTCTTCCACTCTTTCGAAGCGTCCTTCCCATCTGTTACTGTACTCACTTGTTAATTCATTTAAACACTGCATTCCAAGTTCCTGTCCTATATCTGTATTTCTCTCCCTGTTAATTTTTGTATTGAAAATAACAACCATAAAAATGGTTGCAAGAGACTCGCGAAAAAAAGAAAAAGAATATAATAAAAAGCAAATAATTTTGAGTATGCTGAGTACTGAGTTGGGTGAAAACTAATTGAGTTAGATTGTAAATTAGTTAAGAGTGCAGCCGAAATAATGTGGTTACAGGAAAAAAATGTTTTTGATGTTTTTCTCAGTTTATATAAAATTTTCGTATTCATGGTTTGTATGACGAATGTGTTTTGAAAGTGATTCGAGATTCAGAAAATTCAACCTAAATAATTTCTTACTAAATTGAAAACCTCTTCATTGTTCTTCTATTACAGCTGTCCACCGCACAATTCCTTTCAGAATTATGTAATCACTATGTACGATTAAGGGTTAAATGGTAGATGGGACTCTTTAGTCCCAATATCGCCAAATAAAAAAAACGTTTGTATTGTACTGTATTGTATTGTATACTCATGCGCCCAGAAAATATCGCTACACGTCATTCTCCTTGATTCTTCTTTCACTTGTTTGTTTCGGGGGTAATTGATTTTCTTATTTTCAATTTCAAAATTTACTTTCTATTCTAATTCTATAATAATTCTAATACTAGTATTAGAATTGTAATCAAAGCGCGAAAGTTTAATTAACAGATTCCTATAAGTAATCCATTAAATCAGTTTCTCATATGTCCTTTACCCACGGCACTCTTAATATGATTACTACATTCTGAAACGGCCGACGAATATTTTAATTAGTAACATTTATAATGGAAGGAGACTGCAAATTATGGTTGGTTTTAAAATTCCGTTTAAAATATNTAATCCATTAAATCAGTTTCTCATATGTCCTTTACCCACGGCACTCTTAATATGATTACTACATTCTGAAACGGCCGACGAATATTTTAATTAGTAACATTTATAATGGAAGGAGACTGCAAATTATGGTTGGTTTTAAAATTCCGTTTAAAATATGGAACCTATTTTACACGTTGAAACGTTTTCCGTCTAAAGTAATGGAAAGTCCGTTTGGCTGGTTCTTGCAGTAGAATTAAAATTTTTTATGATCCCGAATCGTTGGGATTCTTGTAAAAACTGATAGCGGAATTATGATTCACATTGGCTTTTGGTTGGATTGGATTGGTTGCCTTAAGCATCTCTTAGCGGTGTGGAGTTAATTTTCCTCACGAGTTCTATTAAACATTAACGTGCATACACTTGAATGTGAGGTCCAGCAATACTGCATCGAGAGCACGCTTTTGGGATGAAAGTAGCGAATAAGATGAAATTAATTCATCTCTGAAAAGTTTAAAGAAACCTATTTTAGCGAATAGCAACACTTCCAAAGAGTCGAGGTGTCCTTATTTGCCAGTTCAGGTGTCCTTAGGCCAGTTTCGATCCCATCCCCTCTACCCTTAGCTAAGAAGAGCTATGGGAGGGAATGAGGCTAACTAGGCAAGGTGAGGAGTGAGGTAATTTGCTATTGCTTTCCTCAATGAGCCACAAGGCTATAAGCGGAATAAGTCCACTTCAGTGAAGCACAATTACTCCACGAGTAGAACTTTTCTTAACATTCCACAAAAAGTAACATCAATCAATACCGTTATTAAAGATAACCCATACTTCAATAGCTTTTACTTAATCTCAACCATAAGCAAGACTGAGGCAAAGGTATATGAAAGATACGTTTTCCCAACACAGTACCAAAAGTTAGGTGAAAATGTCCATCATTTCATGAATTTATTCGACAAGATATGGTAGCAGTAACCCAAGAAGACCAATAGTGTAACCATTGATCTAGAATAGATCTTAACTTATGTAATGATGGTCATGTACACGCTATAATATTTCAGAAGTTTTCTTATTTGATGAGGCTTCAATCATTTCATTCCTTTACCACAGAACAACTGCTAGGTTAACCAGGTGTTTTCGTACTAAAAATGAGAAAAATCATAAAAACCAAACCATAATATTTTCTCTCTTTTAACCATAATATATTCCTATTCCTTCATTTAAATATTGAAACAAATTTATAATTATAATCGATGGTAGTTCACCAATTTGTCGATTATCATCGTATGTTGTGCTGTGTACCATACTAAATACTACTATAATTGGAACCTCTTTCTGTTTCCATGAAATAAGTTAATTTGATTATTATTTATTATTGATACGAAAAACACAAAAACTATGTAGAAGGAAGTAGTTCTTTCCCGGCGAATTGCATGTAAGAATAATTCTCGGGACTCCAACCGGGTAGCGTCTCTTCAAAGAGACGACCTCTCCATGGAGAGACGCTACTTGGTTGGAGTCCCGAGAACTATTCGTACACACAAAAATTATGTTAGGGGGTTATAAATTAATTGACTCATAAACTTATCCTTTTTTATACACAGATTCTCTAAGCTTCTAATTCCAATTGAAAAATAGTCAATGCATTCGCCCAGAAGAACATCGAAATTAATATTCACTATTCCGCGCTAATGAGAATTATCGGCAGTGAATTTATTTCTTAGGAAAGAATTTCACAATGTGGGACAGTATTCGCTTTTTATTCGCTGTTTCAGCAAATCCCACCGCGCACTCCACAAATCAGCCCATTCAAAGTGCACTTCCCGTTAATTTAAATACGATGCTCGGATGTTCTTCCCTTCGAATAAGAACTCGCCATCTATTGGAGTTCCCTTTCGGGAAATGCACAGCAAACAATGAACGAATCGGAGAGCATCGAGAGGTTTCCTTAAGCATTTAAGCAATAAATAAACAAAAGTTTAGTAATAAAAGCAACTTTAATTTAATCGGCAGAAATCACGAATTTGGATGAGTGGACTGCAACCCGACCTACGCCGACGTTTGGAGCTGACGAAACCTAAATTAAGAAGACAATGATATGGACATTGCGGTGATGAAAGAAGGCGAGACTATAAAATATACAAACAAACTAACAATAACAGCATTACTCCACAAAAAAGTTGTTAAGATATAAAATAAAATAGGATTAATTACTCCGCAACGATATCCAAACCACATAGCATTTAAGTGAATTCGAGGTGAAGACGTACGAAAATATTAACAAACTTATCGGCCTTCTTCAGGCCAGCAAACGTCTCGAAGTCCATCTCATGCTCACGAAGAGTGTACCTCAGGGGCCTCATCTGGGTTTCTTCCCTACTACTTTTCCTTCAAATATCATTTTTTGGATTTGATTATGACTTAGTAAATGTCCAATCATTTTAGCTCTTCTTTGTGCTACGGTCCTTAAAATCGCTCTTTTTTCTTTCACAATCTGCAATACCTCTTCATTACCTCTTATTTTCTTTTCCACCCAACTTGTTTTCGTCACTCTCCTCCAAGTCCACATTTCCATTACATCAAGCTTGTTTTTATCTGCTTCTTTGATTGTCCGTGTTTCACATCCATATAACAATACGCTCAAAATAAAAGTTTTGATGAACATTTTCTGATCTCTAAGCCTATATGTTTATTGACAAATAAATTCTCCTTGTTTTAAAATTCTTATTTAGCCAAAGCTATTATTCCCTAGATCTCCACCTCATAGATATGTAGGAACCATTAAATTTGTGTATCTTCTCTGCACTTTTTCAATCTATCTCTTTTAAACGTCATATGGCGAAGAGTTAGAAGTACGAAGATACTTCATAGCCTCAATCTCGCTCGAATACATTCGCATTATTATTATTTCTATTACAATAATTGTAAATTTGTAAAATACATAAAGTGGTGCCTCGACTTACGAACCGCTCAAAATACGATACTTTTGACACACGAACTTTTTCGTAATCCATAATGACCTTACTTTTGACATACGAACCGTGGTGCTTTTATAATCCCGATTACTGCAATATGTATGCGCATGCGTAAGTAAATGACCACGTAACAAACCGCTCCCCGGGGCAATTGTTTGTCTAATTTTACAGAAATTACAAAAATCTGACCAAGTTAACGTTCATCGCCTTAATATTTCTCTTATAATTATAATAGAAACTCTTAGCTCTTTAATTATGGTTGAGAATTAAAAAAAAATGTGACTCCTATGAGAGTTTATTTCATGAAGATGGTAAAGCTACGGTTATGGTTCTTAGAGAGAGGGACCCCTCCGTGAGATGATTTGATACCCGCACTAGGCTTATCTCGTGTTTATTTTTATATTTAAGCGGATCATTCACCAATGTGTAGGAATTCAGACGGGAAAGTTCCATATAATGATCACGTTGTCTAAGTGTTTAGAATCCGTAGGATTTCGCACACGTTACCTTGAGCTTCTCTGCTTGGTTTATCCTTACCCTTAACATTTTCAGAAGATGAAATTCTGTTACGAGTAATATCGACCAAAGAGATCTGTGATAAGTAAGTCCTTTTTTACTACATATTTTCATAATTGATGGAAGATTTCATTTGTGTCTACATATGAACAAAATTTATTTTCTCTTGTCCCTCAGGGATCATATTGAAATCTACAGATGTTGAAATGGCGTCTTTGTTTTACAAAATTTCCAAGATAGAACGGAATAATTGATTTACCTTAAGTTACAATGGAAAACTGGGTTTCGAGATACGAACTTTTTTTCAGATACGAGCTCNTGCGGTGCATTTCCGGTGTTCGTAAAAAGGAGATTTTCAAGTATGTTACGATACATATTTCACCATAGTCAGGCACCATCTGGAATATGTGGCGAGCGTTTGGGACTCAGCGGATGACACGTAAACTCGCCAACTCGAGAAAGTGCAGCGCAAAACGATACGTTTCGTTAAAAAGTGCTACGATAGAAAAGCAAGCGTTACGCAAATGCTCTCAGACGCATGTTAAGAATCCTTAAAATAAAGAAGATTAGAAGTTAGGCTGCGATTAATAAGTTCAGAGTAAGTACATTTGCGGAAGACGTAATTGGTATTATGCGACCCCCTTCTACTACTTCGGCCGAGCCGACAATGCGCTTAAATAAGAGTAAGAGAAATAGATGCAAGGAAAAGTCGTTTTAGGGGTTCATTATTTCCGGGAACGATACGTGAAAGCATTAACCTAAAGAGTTAACTCTAACGCTTTCTCACCCCGCAATATTTCGAAAGGCGGTTTGCAGGGTATCATGTACATACATATAGATGTGCGTTCGAATTTTTATTGACAAATAAATGTAATTTAGATTAAAGAAAGGCCGAAACTCAAAGAAACCGATAACAGTTTAGATTTTAATGCAATTCGTTCACAATATTTAGTATGAAACGGAAAGTAGAGTTTGATTGACTACAAACTTTCAGCATGTTACAAATTTTTGGAAATATCGGAGTTCTCTGGAAAGTAACGTGATTGGCCAATGAATATTAAACTCTGGGTGCAATTTGGCTGTTTTTATTAATCCCTTTATTTAATTGTATTCTTTTTTGCAGAATTATTTCTCTTTTAGCCCGTGTTCTCTTTTCTGGGAATATTTCGACGAAAAACCTTAATCCTAGATTTTGAACATAAGCTCCTAATGCATTTTCAGGCCCATTTAACGCTTTCATTCTGATTCATTCCGGTAGAAATAGCTTTTAACTTAAAGCAGAACTCAAAAATTATCTTTCACATATGAATTTCTCGAAAAATCCGCGTAAAATGCGTTGAACCCATACTTCAGTGGTACCTCGAACTAACGAACCGCCGAACTTTTCGGCATGCGAGCGTTTTCAGTACTCCATTATGACCTCAAGATACGAACGTTATTTCAACATACGAATCGTGGTACTTTTATAATCCCAGCACTGGCACAATACTCCAGTACATAATACAAGTACTGTATTATGTACGCGCAAGTGCGTGTAGATGATCACGCAATAAACCTCTCCCTGGTGCAAATTTTTGTCTAATTTGACAGAATTTGCAACTTACGCCATGTGACAAAATAATACGGCCTACATATTTCTCTATTATAGATATAAATTAAAAAAAGATGGAGCGATTCCTATGAGATTTTCTTTGATAAAGATGAAAAATCTACCGAGATAGCTCTTACAATTAAAGAGGGATCTCTCTATGAGACTTGTTACTCACACTAGGCTTATCTAGCGTTGATTTCATACTCAGTATTTAAGCCGATTATTCTTCCAATGTGTCGGAATTTATGCAAGAAACATCCCTATAATAGTCAATCCTTCTCAGTGTTTAGAATCCGATCCGAATCTTCTCTGTTTCGTTCACGTTTTTCCTTAACGATTTCAAAAGAAGAAATTCTGTTAGTGATAGAGAAGTCGATCAAAGATACCTATGAAAGGTAAGTCCTTTTTACTACATATTTTCATATTTGCTCTAAGATTATATTTGTATAAATGCATATAACCAAAAATTATTTAAATGATCACGACCGAATTTGTTTTTCTCTCGTCCCTCAGGGATTATATTGCAAATGTTTAAATATCGTTTTATTTTCAAATTTCCAAGGCAGAACGGATTAATTGATTTACCGTAATATTCAATAGAAAACTGGGTTTCTAGATACGAACTTCTTGCGACATAAACTCCGGTCTGAAACAAATTCAGTTCGTAAGTCGAGGTACTACTGTATTTAACATATTATTCACAGTCTTAAACACATCTAAAAATGAAATGAAATGTAATGTTGATTTATTCTAAAAACAGCGGAACATCACTGCTAACTCAGATATCATTACAATTCGCTAGTTATCCAGATTGCCTTATATCTTCTTCTTGTATTATATATTCGCTGATTATGGGTTCTGATTTTCAGTAGGCTCTAGTGAACAAATGTAAAAGCATAAAAAAGCTTTCTTTCAGAAGTGACTATTTACAGGAATCAGTTGAAATAAAATTTAACAGAAATTCGCTTCATTTTAGCCATTCCACCATCAACTAGCGTAGTTTTCGTCTTGAATTCCTCAGGATAGGGCCAAAGGAATCTTTAATCCGAATTCGAAAAAGATCCCCAAATCCAATTGTTTTAAATGTAATATTGTTCGAAGAGGTGAGCGTCGTTGCCGATTCGAAAAAACGATTACAAATCGACTTCACCTAGTTGGACTGAACTTTTTATTCTGCAGATGGCGTAGGATTTCAATTGAATTGGAGGACTTTTCTGTCTGTCTCTTTTTCGGAGATGCCGTGATAACACAGGACGTTAAAACTACCTTCCTTGGGGAAAGATGAAAATTCGAGTCGTCCCAAATTTGCATATTTTCTAATTCCATTTTATCTTATTTATTCAGTCGACTGCTTTTGTGGAGACAGAGTTGACATTTCCAACTTGAAATCTCAAGGATTGCCCCTGTGTGATGTCACATAAACCGCTTATTGTCAACTTCAGTCCATTTTTAAGCAGATTATTTATTGGCAACCGGTTTGTAATGGCTGCATTCATAAAGGTAGAATTTACATTACTTTTTAAGCGTTAATTTTGTTACTTATTTGGATTACTAACAATTTCGATTTTTGCTGAGATGATAGTAATGAAGTAATTACATTATTTTTTGCGATTATAATATTCAATTCCGCAAAAAGTAAGATATATTTCATTCCTTGTACAGCCCGATATTATAACGTGGACATCGGTTGTAAGTTTTCTACTGTCAGATTTCTTTACACAAATTTTATATTTTATGGATAAGTTCAAGCAGGGTTTCAAGATATATTTTGACGTTTTGCATCTGATAGAAATCCATCAAAAGTGGTATATCCTTTGATTTTCAGCAGTAAGAAGAAAAGTTAGAGAACATAAATACTCGACGAGGAATCGGTGGTTGGGAAACTGATTCATTTTATAAATACGTCTCTGAGTTCAGGGTCATAATATTATCCCAATTAGGCGCCTTTACAAAAGCTTATGCTACATAAATATCTCACTTTAAATTTGAGATAGTTTGAGTTAATTACCTAATGCCTCTCAATGCACAACTGTATTCATAATTTCTTTGTGTGCAACTATTAAATATCATTTGTGTTATTTGAGTAGTTCGAGAATTTTACATTTTTACCGTAAATTTCGGCAATGCGCGAACCATAGTTTCACAATTCAATACATAATGTCAAAGAATATAGCTAATACTTTTGCTTCTGTTAAATTAATCATTATTCTATCGTAATCAATACGTTGCCTAATTTAGTAACTCCAAATTGCAGAACAAAAGTTTGTTACAAATTTATTACGACGCAATTTTCTTATTCTGTACCTAATGTAAATTGAGTAGGTGTTCTTTAAATATTTGACCCGCAGTTTGACAGAAAGTCTGGTAATACTCTTATTAATTAGTGGGAAATTAAAAATTCAATTTAAAAATAAAAATAATAAGTTATTTACAATGTAAAATTGATTATAAATTTAAAGAATGATTGATCAAATAATGAATAATTTATTCCATAATATACCAATACAATAAATCAGTCAATATAACAATTAATTGTTTAATCATTAATTTCGTCATTCTTATTGAGATCATTATGAATGCATGATTGTTAGCGCAAAACTATTGAAAGTTCCTGATACGCTTTCATGGTTCCCGTGGCCACGGAATATGATTGGTACGCAAAATCAGAAGATACAGAACATTTCAGGATATTCATACAACATTGTTGTAATCTCGAAATTTTCAAAGCTGGCCTTATAGCTCGTTACACATTATTGCTAGTAGTAGTATTATTAAAAGTAATTCGACAGCTGATATCATTTCGCACGTAGGCTCCCACCGGGAATCGAACCCGGGACTGCTTTCATCTAATTCGAACTCGTTGCCCACCTACCTATCCGGAGCCTTACACATACATTTTGATAATGAACATTTATTTATCTCTTAGAGATTCTTGTAGAGCGAAGAATGAGAAAAATACCTACCTCTCAACCTAAACAATTAAAGGCAAAAAATGGAGAACTACTAACAAAAGTATTAATGATATTTGCATTTAATTATAATCATTTAAATGTATTTCACTGAGTTTCAGCGTTGTTATTAGATACTGCGCTTTGTAAGGAAATTAACGAAGAAATTTCGGTTACTGAACACTGACATAACCATATTTTTCGATGTAAATGTTGTTAAAAATATCAAAAGTATGCAGAAAATCATACAGGACCTTTAGAATAGTAAATAAGTAAGTGATAGAATTAGATTTGAATTCATGAGATTATTTCTGATTAATTTTATTTTTAAATACTGCCGCATCAATTTAATTATCTTTATATATACGAATTATTTTTATCCAACAAATTTCTATCCAAAATTAAGCCATTTAATATATGTTTAATCCAACATCAACCTCACGAATGGCGTCAAAAACTCATTCCAAACTTCGCTCAATCTCTGATTAGTGACTAATTACTTTCTAATTGAATGAAACAGCGACATCTCAAAGAGAATGCCAAGTGAAACACCGGCTTTTTGAGCATTTAAATTCCATACGCGTCCATTGTAATTATTTAGAGGATGACTGACATTATTCCGTGGCGTGCAAATCGTTTAGATAAGCGACTTCGTTAAAATATCCCATTCATATACGAGATTGAGATGATTGAAACTCAAAAACATTTTAATAATATGTAATCTCTTGACAATGGCTGACAAATGATGGATACTTATCTTTTCAGTTTATCTGTTACAGTTTGCCTGACGTATGACTGTCAGTTTTCAAACTCTCACGAGAAAAGATATGTTTACGTCTTTTTTAAAAGAAATTGTCTTCCATTTAAACATTCCACTGTGAAATATTTCATATTCAGCGGCCTTTCTACGATTATGTTTCTCACTGACAAATTCCGATGCTTAGTTAATTCTCTAGCTCAAAGAAATTTTGTTTCAATGACTCAATGTTCCATAATATTAGTAGAAAATTTGGTAGAGCAGTTAAAAGCAATTATTTGTAGTAGTAGACCCTAGTAGGTTCTCATCAATCACCAGCGTCTGGAACTTCTAATATCTCCAAGTACGCCTTACTTGAGTCGTGGCAGCTGGCAAAGTAACAAGGTGTGTGCATTTTAAGAAAATAAGGGAGTCTCGAGCTATGTTTTTTTTTTGATTTTTATAAGAATATAGGAGATAGATTTCTTTCATTTAGTTACATTTCAGATTTGTGTGCTTTTTTAGGTTACATTTAGTGTCGTCACTGCAGTTGTATTCACACGCGTTAAAGCACGGAAATTATTTCTTTCAAAATGGCGGGGGTTCCCGAACCGCACCACATCGCTGTGCGGTGATGTGCGCAAATATATGTCAGGTCATAAGGAAGATGTGAAAAGAATTCAATTTATGTTATTAAACGCGTTCAAACTTTTTCAAATACTAGTAAATTACGAAAACTTTTAGATTCTTCAATCAGAAAAACTTCAGATATACGTCATTATCGTCAAATGTAAATATATTTTTGTTCTCTCATACTGAAGACATGTTAATGTAAATTTTTCCTTGCATTATGGTTCTAAAAATATATACTTTCAAAAGATACTTGTAACTGAGTCTAATGTGGTTGAATATTGTTATTCATTTGTATTTTAAAATGAAGTGCGATTTGTGATGCCTGTAAATAATAAATAATGCAAAAAGTGCGTTTCTCAACAGTTAACAGTTTATTAAAGTAATACATTATTTAAAATGCAACAATGTAAAATAATAAATAATGCGAAAAGGTGCGTATTTCAATTTTTCAATGGAGTTAATACCTTTAATTATCCCCGTTTTATATCATCCGGTATTTAGCCAGTTCATTTACGATTCGAACTCCTAAAGGCGTATGTAGTCATTAGAGATGCGTGTACCACTTAGTACTCGTAAAGGGTTATGGATACGGACGTAACAACGCAATCAATCGGATCCAAGTGGCTCTTTGATGTTGCGTTATGAGGACACTGGCTCACCGACCCAGCGCACCATTTACACTATGCGATTCTTCTCTCCCTCGGCGATTGGGAATGCGTTTACCATGGAATCGGATTTCGCCGTACACATAATTATGCGTCTCAATATATAATAATCGCTCTTGTCATCCGCTAAAATATATTGCAAAATATATATACATCCATACGAACCATTGACAACGTTGCCGTTACGGAACTTTACATAATAATAGTTACCGAAAGAAATAATGAAAGAAAACTTTGTAATTTCTACAGGAATTCCAGTGGGAATTACAAAGTTTTCTTTCATTATTTCAGTATGCCGTTCCACGAAGTACGGCCAGAAACGATTGAAGTACAGAAAGCTTATTACAAATACGAGTGTTGACAAGAAAGTATTGCCCACAAGCAGTACATTGTGTCAGTTTTCTCTTACAGATAGCTAGCTGTAGGAAGCTTTCAAAATAGAGTCTGACGGTGATAAACGTTACAGATAACGTGCTGTGATTTAATTTATGTGCGTAGAAAAAGGCACGGTAGGGAATATTCACAAACGTTTGCGCAAAGTCTATGGAACAGCTGCAGTCGATAGGAGTACAATTGATTGCTGGATTAGGTTAGTGACTGAATCAGAAGGCGGATGAAAGTGAAAACCTGGGTCCTTAACCAGAGTGAGGACTGGTACCGACAGGCCATACATGCCATAGTGAATCGCTGGAGGAAGGCAATAGAACTCGAAGGAGATAATGTGAAAAAATAGATAGAGTAGATAAAGCAAGATTTTTGTAATCTATAAATTATATTTTTNACAGTACCAAAAGTTAGGTGAAAATGTCCATCATTTCATGAATTTATTCGACAAGATATGGTAGCAGTAACCCAAGAAGACCAATAGTGTAACCATTGATCTAGAATAGATCTTAACTTATGTAATGTTGGCCATGTACACGCTAAAATATTTCAGAAGTTTTCTTATTTGATGAGGCTTCAATCATTTCATTCCTTTACCACAGAACAACTGCTAGGTTTACCAGGTGTTTTTGTACTAAACATGAGAAAAATCATGAAAACTTAAGGACAGAGCCTTTTGAACAGAGCCTCGCGGAATTCATATCAATTTTTACAAAGATAAAGATGTATGTCCTTCTATAATAAAGCGCATATGTTTAGGAATCGGAAATCCTTGCCACTTAATGTTTAGAGTGACATTTTTACTGAATCATAGCTTAACATTGGCAGGGTGAAAAACTGTTTTACTAAATATTGTTTACATTTGGTATCACTTTACAGTGAAATGAAAAGCACTGCTTGTTGAATCCGCATGATCTTCAAAATTAAATTTTTCCGGAGTATACATGCAAGGTTAGGCCTTACAGGTGATGGAATGTGCTTGAACGAGATCTTTTAATAATTAGATTAACGCCAAATAAAAATAAACCATTTGGTTTTCCAACGACCAATTTTTGTATGATATGGAGAGAATGGATTAATTTTAATTGAGAAGTCAGTGAGTTTAAAAAAGAACCCATTACAGGTATAGTGCATTCCACATTTAGTTGACAGTATTGCGCTTATGGGGAACGTTGTTGCCAAACTTACTCACCGCCGGATTGCCGCGCCAAATTTGAATTCGCTTCCCTACCGCACAGTAAGAAATTTGAATTCGCGTCCGTAAGTGTTTAGAATGAGCATATCAGGAATCTAGAATTATTTTATGTTAAATGAAGGTTTTATGCTCAAGGTTTTAAGTTCGGTTGGGATCAAAGTTCTTAATACAAAGTGAATTACTTAAAAGTAAGTATTTTAAAGAATAGTAACGCATTATTAGCTTGCGAGCTGGGATGTAATCTATCTAAAACCCACTTTCAAAAAGAAATATGAAAAGATAATTACACAACGTTTACCATTTAAAGCTCGACAAATCGGAAAGTTAGTGAATAGTAATCTGTTTTACAGAAAATAAAGAAAATCTTGAACGGTATACTTTACAACGATTGCAATAAAGATTTTATGCCGATTCTTTATGTAGTTNGATGCCTGTAAATAATAAATAATGCAAAAAGTGCGTTTCTCAACAGTTAACAGTTTATTAAAGTAATACATTATTTAAAATGCAACAATGTAAAATAATAAATAATGCGAAAAGGTGCGTATTTCAATTTTTCAATGGAGTTAATACCTTTAATTATCCCCGTTTTATATCATCCGGTATTTAGCCAGTTCATTTACGATTCGAACTCCTAAAGGCGTATGTAGTCATTAGAGATGCGTGTACCACTTAGTACTCGTAAAGGGTTATGGATACGGACGTAACAACGCAATCAATCGGATCCAAGTGGCTCTTTGATGTTGCGTTATGAGGACACTGGCTCACCGACCCAGCGCACCATTTACACTATGCGATTCTTCTCTCCCTCGGCGATTGGGAATGCGTTTACCATGGAATCGGATTTCGCCGTACACATAATTATGCGTCTCAATATATAATAATCGCTCTTGTCATCCGCTAAAATATATTGCAAAATATATATACATCCATACGAACCATTGACAACGTTGCCGTTACGGAACTTTACATAATAATAGTTACCGAAAAAAATAATGAAAGAAAACTTTGTAATTTCTACAGGAATTCCAGTGGGAATTACAAAGTTTTCTTTCATTATTTCAGTATGCCGTTCCACGAAGTACGGCCAGAAACGATTGAAGTACAGAAAGCTTATTACAAATACGAGTGTTGACAAGAAAGTAATGCCCACAAGCAGTACATTGTGTCAGTTTTCTCTTACAGATAGCTAGCTGTAGGAAGCTTTCAAAATAGAGTCTGACGGTGATAAACGTTACAGATAACGTGCTGTGATTTAATTTATGTGCGTAGAAAAAGGCACGGTAGGGAATATTCACAAACGTTTGCGCAAAGTCTATGGAACAGCTGCAGTCGATAGGAGTACAATTGATTACTGGATTAGGTTAGTGACTGAATCAGAAGGCGGATGAAAGTGAAAACCTGGGTCCTTAACCAGAGTGAGGACTGGTACCGACAGGCCATACATGCCATAGTGAATCGCTGGAGGAAGGCAATAGAACTCGAAGGAGATAATGTGAAAAAATAGATAGAGTAGATAAAGCAAGATTTTTGTAATCTATAAATTATATTTTTTTTCGAGTAGAGAGTTTTTGAGAAAAAAAATGTGGGCATCACTTATTGTCCAACCCTCGTATCTTCATGAAGTTATTAGAGTCAATAGTCCTACATTGGTATTATGATGAGAAATATTTAATCATAAAAGGTTCTTCTACTTATTACCTCTTTAAACTGGTAAACTTTTTGACATCTTGAATCCTACGTAACAGCGAACATTTGTTATAAAAAAAGGAAATCAAATCATACGGATATATTGCATTGAGACGATATTTGCTTCCATAATTTACTAAACAATAACATATTTGTTAAGCTTTCATCGAAAACAGACGCTTGTGTGATGTGACGCTTTTATTAAAGTAGGTAATAAATAATTGTTGAAAAGGAAAAGAGATCAGATCTTACTTACGATAAATTTTATTCGACCAATTCATTGGCTCCCTTTGGAGTAGAGAGTCGCTAGATACAAGGGCTAAATATAATAAGGAGAAATCAGCCTAAATTATTCAATTTAGAAATAAAGATGTAATCATGAGGAGAACTCTAGAACTTTACTTAAGGAAAAGAGAAAAGAATATCAGGAAAGGAAATAAAATGAATTTATTAAATTTATCCAAATATATATACCCGATTATACATTTTTCATCCTTAAGAATGATAGTATTTAAATAAAAATATTTTAAGAAATCTACGTATCAATAATGGCATTTTGGATGCGTTTAGCTTGGGCACCATTTGAAGCGGACGTCATACGGAGGGGTTATATCTTAGAAACGTTGACCCTAAGATGGACTCGGTCCTGATGAAAGCAAGAGTGGACCATTAAACTTAGGACGGAACAAAAGAAGGATGTTTCCGCGGCCGCTCTGCGCTCTTCATTTTTTTCGAGATAACATTGTTCTCAACGCCATTTTCTTCAAAAAGGCACGGTAAAAAGGGGGACTAGCAGCGTGATTACTCTCTCGAGAACGAAATGAAAGCGATTTGGAAGAATTTCGGAAAAAGCGTTCCACAAAAGGAGTTTTTTTTAAGATGTCATCTTCCGCTTTTTATTTTTGGGTCTTTTTTGACGTCTTGAGATTTGCAGTCTCTTTCAGTCTCTTCCATCAAACGCTTTTTACTTTTCTCCTCCAGATTGCTTTTAATAAGAAACGAATTCCGTCCGTAATTCGTCCCGAAATGGAATGGTTATCGACTCGCGGAATCAGACAGCCGTTGCTAAGAACTTCACTTGAATAACATCCTTATGTTACGCAATGAATTGTGAACTATTTTCATGAGCTTGGAATTCGTTTATATGTGGAATACGTCTGAAATAAGAAGAGATGAAAATTCAATAACGGCAAGGGAATGAATGTGTGGAAAGCGACCGGAATTGTCCTTACGTATTGCATTAAAAATATCTCCTTATTACGCAAGTGAATCACACCGGATTTTACAGAATTTCCACTAATCGATAGACTAACGTCTCTTCCAGATGCATTGTAAGACGGTGTGGTTTTTAAAACATTCCGATCAAAAGATAAGCTTTATAAAATCGCAGAAAACGCAGCTTTGGCATCCTTGGAAAAAATAATATTCATTATTACTAATGAGGCCGATCCTGTGTTCTGAACAGAGTTGTGAGAAGAAATCAAAAGTGGAAACTTTCGAGTTTCATACAAGTGGTGGTTGTGTATGGCCCTCTGAATTTAAATTAATCTCCAGAAGATATCGCTTTTTAATGACGAAAAGCCACTGAAGGTATAAAAACAATTGTCCTTCACTTGGTTCCGTTCAGGCGCTGTTCAAATGCTCCCACATGAGACCTTGAATTAGTGTAAATGAATTTGCTGCATCCACGAGGACACTTGCAGCAATTGTACGGATTTAGAGATAAATTTTATGGCCTGAGCTACGTCATGATCTGACATTCTGCGTCTGTTATCTTTAACATGGATGCCGGTGGTAGTTTTTCTAGTCAGTGCGGCAGCGGAAAACTGCAGTGGAAATCTCCTAATCGTAACTGTATTATTTCCAAAGCGCAACTCTGCTTTAAGACAATCTGGAATGAGACTATTTTCGCAGGCTTAGAAAAATATACAGTGAAACCTGAGTATGCGACTAAGTTGGTTTGCGAGTGTTTTGTAACACGAGCATTTTTTGGTAAATTTTAACCTGATATACGAGGGTGTTCTTGCTACACGAGCAATACAAGGAGTACGTATTCGCTATTTGTCTGCGGAACGTCACGTGATCATTACTTCAGTATCAACCATTATCATGTATATGAATATTTTTAGGTTTTGGAACAAATCATGATCATGTGAGTTTCAAATCTTCCTTATAAGGAAATCGCTTTAATACACGCGTGCTTCGGATTACAACCACGTCTCTGGAACCGATCATGTTCGCAATCCAAGGTTTGACTGTTTAGGTATTTAAATTCACATAAACTATCGTTATTGAACAGAGAAATTGGAATGCATAATAGGAAATAATGCAGAGATTAAAGACTATTTGAAAAGCAAAATGCAAATTATAGAAGAAGTTGGTTAAATTAAGATGATGAACAAAATGTTACTGATTTCTTAAAACTTAGGTTTCGCTACTCTCATATTAAGTTGGAATACAGTAGTTGGTGTTGCATTTGCAGTATAACTTCAAGTATAAGGTCATATAGAAGATATACCAGAGGTGAAACAATTTATATATACGTGTTGGTGTTGCAATTGCAGTATTACTTCAAATATAAGGTCATATTGAAGATATACCAGAGGTGAAAGAATTTATATCTACGAAAATAATGTCCACTCAATATATTTGTCCACATAGCAATAGCCACCACCATTTTCCGAGTACTGGCCCCCGGTTAGCTAAGTGGGCAATGCGTTCCACTTCGGTGAAAGCGGTCCCGAGTTCGATTCCCCGTGGGGGCCTACGTGCGAAATGGCCTAAGCTGTCGAAGCACTTTCAAGAATATTAATAAGCACGAGAGAGATCTTTATCTATATAACTGGGCTAAACTGTGTAGAACTGAAAAGATAGACTTCGTTATTCAACCAGAAATATTTTTATGATAAATCATATGCACAGAATTCCTTTTTATTCGCCTAAATTTTCCGAGTTCGAATCTTTGTTGCTTCCTAATATATGATGATAACGATTTTACATTTCTGTGCAAAATCCTGGTAATGCAAGTGAAATGCGGTGTCGTTATCCAACCCTCTTTTAATCTCATTCCATTACTCCAGGATAGGTTAACGAGCTTCGATACTTTTCACAAGGCTAAGAAACGAACACTAATAGTGCAGATTTTTAGCAAATAATAATGCGAATTTATTCGGGTGAGATTAAGACTACCAAGTCTTTTCTCACTTCTAACCCTTTTTCATATGAAGTTTGAAAGAGATAGCTTAAAAAACAAGAAAAGTAGAAGAAAATAAGAAAAGTAGAAGAAAACTACTTTATGGGTTTAAATACCTAAGTTAGCACTTGGGAAGTGATATACCACAGCAGGAGAACAACCACTAGAATTGGGGTGTGAAAACCTCCCCTACTATAATGCGAAACCTACCGATAATTAACTAAGGACAAGGCAGGTTAAATCACACCTGAAAAGGAAACGAGATGATGCCGATACATTATTTCAACCAGAAATAAAAGGTCATAAAATATCAGAAAAGAATATTACGGCATACAAATTTAATGGTTCTAAAACAATTTAGTATAAAGATAGCAATAAAAGTTCTTAGTGAGAAGATAATAAAAATTAAATAAATATTATATTGATATAATATATTATATGAAAAAATATTATATGAATCTAAACATACGCAATTTGCAACATTTGCAAATAGCAAAAAAGGAAAGGAGATTCGCAATATTTTCCATTACATACGGAATTATAGTTCAGAGGCCTATCAGTTTTCCTCGTCTCTTCACCAAAGCCGTTCTTGATGGACTGCAGGCGATAATTAATCGCATATAAACAGATTAAAACTAAACAAATAGTTATTCACGCAATTTAGAATTTGCTGAGTTGTAAAGATGTATATTGTGATATTCTATAGTTAAATCTCAGCAACATTTTCTTTCATTACACTGAAAGTTAAAATGAAAATGTTTTTTGCTTTGATAAAAATTTAACTAAACTTAACTCCCATATAAAATAACTTTCGTTGAGAAAACATATTCGGAAGCCAAAAATCTCTCAACTTTCTCTTATTTACGTCATATCCACTTATCACAGTGTCTCGGATTTCCAAATTATCATAATTTCAGTGTTTACCATTAATTTTGTCGATGTAATTCGATAGCATGAATGTGAAGCTATTGGTCTAATTGGCCCGTAATACGACACTGTGTTGGAAACATGAATTATAATCTATGTTTCCTTTCATTAGCTCCCAAAGGTTTCTCCTCATAAAATCACTGGATCCCTAAACAATCAAAGGCCCCCCTCGTTTTCCTTTACACTCCAAGAATTTTCATCGCCAAACTATCCGGTTCTCCTTCCCTATATATAAATTGGTTTATAAATAAGTGACGAAAAGTTGTCTTTATTCAAAGTGGCAGAATCCACAATAGTAGGAGTTTGTTTGAGAAATTCGTACCATTGGTTTATTTCTATATCACCTTTGGTATTCATACACTTCACGGGCACTTTTCCCTTACATTCTAATTCCGAAAAATGTTAAAATTAAAAAAAAAGTTTAAGAGTTTATAAAATTTCAATTGCTTGTATATAAGATCCTTACTCGCTTATATTGTCTTAAGTATATCGCTATACTTTTGCATCTTTTATGTGCATGTTTAATATTATGTATCATTAACTGCAATTGAATGTAACTGTGTTCTGAGTAGATGCTTGTTTATAGATACACTAGTAAAGTTAAACTGCGTAGTTACTCCTGGTCGTTTTTCCTCCGTAGTATTAGAGAAGCCAATAGCAGTTGAGGTGTGATAGGATTATCGGTGTTTTTACACCCCCTGCCAAACGCCATTGGCGGCTTGCGGGGTGGAAATGTAAATGTAAATTGTCCACGGGAGGAATTTGTGGGGTTTTCCTCCCGTCTTTGGGCGAATACAGGACGAATTTTATTATTATTTCGCAACGCCCACTCGACCGATGCCACCGAATAAATTGCAACGTAGTATTAAATCAATTAATAGTAAGCCAGTATTTTCCCCGTTGGCTCATGGGACATTCTTTATACTTTCCTATACTTGCAATATGTATCGCTATATCCTTATATATTTTCATTGATGTCAATTTTCTCTTCATGCACCGAACATATCTTTCTCATCATGTTAAATATAATCAACAAGCTTTCTCCCGCTTTTCCCCTCCCTTTTTAACCATTCACTGTCACGACATACATAATAATGATGAATGAAACGTGAAAACCGAAACTTAAAATTTAGACAGAAGAAAAATTTGATATTTAACAGTAACATAAACGCTTGATTTGGCATTTGTCCTAAAGAAGTGGGATCCATCTTATATTGTTTAATATTATTAAATCCCTTACCTCTTTAATCAATATTAATTTTACTTGTAGCACTGTGAGTTAACCGTGCTCTATGACCATTATAATTAAGTGATCACTTATCAAATCGCCTCTATTTGCTTGTTTATGTATGTACGTACACTGCAAGCAACCTTTCGGCAGGGAGTGCTTGCACGTTGACTTTATTTCCCTAATCGATTACTTTCCTATCTTCTAAGGATTCCCATCCTGCGTCCCGAAGAATGTGTGCAACGCTCACTGATTTTTCGTAGCAATTTTTCACAAAACGCATCGCCTTTCGTTGCATCTCTTACAAACTTCTTCTCCTCTTTCTTCTCCGCGACTTTAACGATCTATAATATTAGAGATAATAACAACGCCTGAAGAAAAGCGATGCCCATAAAGGAGCACAGCCGCAGCCATCCGTGGACGCTGAATTGCTTAAACCTTTGCTGCAATTCCTCGGGGAGACGCTCTGCTTTGCTCGAAGCAAGTTTTGCTCGTCCATCGAATGTCCGTCCCTTAACTGCATTCACCTGAATTGCACCAATTAAGGGCGTCCATTAGTGTTCCATATTCACCACATCATCATATCCCGTTCCACTGTAACATAAATGAGCTTTTCAACCGATGTTCGTACTAAATGCGCTTTAAAAATGCTGTCTTTCTGAAGGCTGCTGATTCATAATGTGGATTCCTAAATTATTTTAGATAACTCTGCACAATACATTAAGTGAGCTCATATTTCGAATTCATAACGGAGAAACTGAAGACGCTAAAAATTTGGAAAAGATGCTGAGTTCTCGGCATTACACCATTGTTTGATTCCATAATCGCGAGATATTTTATACTGACTTTAATAAATATTCATGTATGATAATCATATATGGTTAGATTATACATTTTAATTTAGTATGAATTATAAATACGTGTGTGTTAATAATATGCATCGATACGAGTACATTAAATTAATTAGAGATTAATAGATATTAACATATTTTAGAAAAGTGCTTTGATATTGATTACCATAATTTAAAGTCAGCAAACCAATCGGCGAACGTGATTGACTTCGATTTAACTTTCATTTTAAAAATAAATGAAATGCAGTATTTATGCAGTCGTTCGATGGCTAATCGCTTGAATTGATTCTAGTCGAATGGAATATTTATATGCATATGATATTAATAAAATGATGATTTTATTGGCTGAATAGTTTGATTGATTCTGGGTTAATATCCATTTTCACTTCTTATACATGAAGTGTATGAAAGCATATCTTGTATTTAAATATATCCAAATAAAGGCTCACTAAACAAACGCATTTTGCATTTTTCAGCAATTAGTGAGTAAAGGGTCTATTATCTGTTTACTGCAAATAAAGTCTGAACTAAAGTACTCAACTTATATTTATGTGAATTCACTTACAGAAATGAAATACTTGAGTATATGACATCGGCTATAACGTCCGCGTTCCCCATAACATTCCTCGTCAAACCAGCAGGAGCTTCGTTTACGTAAAATATATGGACAGAAGGAATAACAAGTGTGAAAAATAGCGACATGACTGGGACTCGAACCCAAGTCACCCAGTTTCCGGGAAGGTATTCTAACCATCGAACTGCCGTGATTTATCTGCATGACTTCATCGTGCAAAAACTAACACCTATACCTTAATCCGTATGGACAGAACATGGAAGGGCATAACGAGTAAAATACACGGACTCGAAGTCAGATCTGATGACCAGTACTAGCAAGGAATAATGCTCACTTTTGTTCGGGGATTTTGAGGCAAATTTTTTTAGTAAAGGAGGGGTAATGATAAACTGTAATGGGGTTCGTGTGAATTGGCCTTAATTTCGCTGCAAACAATTATTGAAAAATAGGTGATTGGTGTAAAGACATTCTCGCAAAACTAAACAGTTCCAGCCAAATTGCTGTGTAGATTGCCCTGTGTTTGTTTCCCTGGCGCACAAAGTACTTAATTTAAACTTCCGGACATCAATATTGGTTGAAAATTTCGCACCTCAACTTAAATTAAATCTCTACCATTAAAAAAATTCCAAAATAATATACAATTCACTGAGCGTATGATTATCTTATTTAAATATTTATGTTACTTATCAGCGCATTTTATCAGCATCACTCACACTATTAGCTTTCGTTTATTCACTATACGTTATTCGACGCATCTTTACATTCCTTTTAATTCCTTAAAGCGCGTATAACTCTGTAACATTTCGTTCTTAAATTGAGGCATTCACTTCCAGCTCTTCCTTATCCCGTTCTCTTTCCGTCTTTATCGTTCTGCTTTCTTTCATACTTTCTAATACTTCTACTTATACTTATTATGCATAAAAAGCAAAATAAACACATTCTATGCATTACGGACGGAGCTTTTACTGAATTCCGCATTCAATTATTGACTCATTATCTATTTGTTATTGTTTCTCCCTTGTTTTTGCAAAACATACACCTCGTGTAATCCATTTCGAAATCATCCACTCATTTGCTTATTCTGGCACAAACCTCTACGACATCCATTAATATATAAGATAATTCACACACATAACATCCGATATACGCGGACTATTCCATTTAAAATACGTATACAATGGCTAGGTTTTGCCCTGCCTTTGAAATGTTACAAATATTTTTCTAGGCTTCCAAATCGCCCCGAGCGTGTAGTTGTCATTCCGCAGAGAAGCTAAACAAAAAGCAACCCACAATCCTTTGCGCGCCCGTCACAGATTTCATTTCAGTACGGCCTCGATCTCCTCAATAAAATCCATTCACCCCGAGGCCCGTTCATCCCTTATTGCTTAGCCCTTTCAACGACGACAGTGATGCGAAAAAAGGTACTTTCTAATTGAGATCCTATTCTAAACCCAAAAGGGTTTCTACTCTTCCCGAAGTTTGCAAAGAAATCGTTTTTAACGGGTGATTTAACGCGGAAGTAATGACTGGTAATATCCGATATTCATCCGGTAAAATTTACGCAGAAAATATACGCAATGTGAGATATCATGATAAAATACTAATTTGTAGCTCAAAGCCACCGAATCTAACAAAAATGCAATTACAAGCACTTCCCTAACCTTGTGTTGATTTTCCGCCTCAGACATAATCTATTTGTATACATTTTCCCTTTTATCTCATTTCTTCATTCAACTCATTTTTCTCGGGCTTTCTCTCCCTTCACCGTCACTCAGCCGCCATTTCAGCCTCTTTGATTGTATTTCTGCTATCTAGCAGATCGATTTTTTTAATTGCGAGATATTGCATCAAACAGATAATTATAAATAATATAGGAATGAAAATATCGCTTGCTTGCTGTAATTTCAATTATTTTGTCTTAATAACGTCTTATTTAGATGATAATAATATAAAATGAAGTGCTAAAATGAAATTAAATGAAAGATTCATTCAAGATTTCAATTTCTTCTGAATATTTCCATTCCTTCTGGCACGACTTTATGGTAGGCATTCATCACGTAAAACAATAAAGGATAAAACATCTGCCCGTTCCACGAAAGATAGTTCCATCGTAGATTTCGACGCGTCGCGTCATCGTATGTCTGATGATGACGTCGAAACCTAGGTCGTCAATAGAACTATCTTTCGTGGAACGGGCAGATGTTTTATCCTTTATTGTTTTACGAATTCCACTTTTCCCATGAAACACACAACTTGCTTTGCCGAACTGTATCATTATAGGCAAGATTTAGTAAGTACTTAATACGTAGACACAATAAAAGTTTAATTAATTGGAAAAGGTTTCAAATTTGAAAACCGTAGCCAATGGCAATTTGCAAGAACTCACTGCGCATGCAATGGGATAAACGGGAAAACTAAAAATATCGACCTTACAATGCCCACGGCCTTCATGGAAAACATAACAAAGAAACTGAAATATTTTAGGGAAGCGCGGGATTCCATTTGAATTATTTTTTTAATGTACCCAATACAGGTCCGAACTGAATTGAAATCAATTTTATGGAGTTTTACTGCTTAATGTTAATTCCTGAACTTTGTAGATGAAATGAAGGAGCTTTACAGAAAAAGAATTTAATGCTGTATGCATCAGAAATAAGATTAAATTCCTTTTCACGATAAAATTAGCAAGACTGTGGATTCGAGAAGAAGATTACTTTATACTATGGAATTTGTGCTGAATGAGGATGTATGGAAAGATTTAATTTCTTCCAAAACAGTTTAACTTCCATTTCCGGAGTTTTATTATCATTTGCTATAAATTAAAGCACTTGTTTTCACATGTGCTAAATTACATCTAATATTTTCTATATTTCAATTCTTATCCTCCACCGGCTTCCTCAGTATTGTTTTTTTTTATTCACATTAAAAAACAGCCAAATATTGTAAATTAAAATTCATTAAAAGAGGTGAAATAAGGACAAGAAATAACGGAATGCGAACAATTGACAACAATGTAAATGGAATAAACGATGGTAATAAAAATGTAAACATTTGAAGTGTTCAGACGCTATCGAAACTGTGACTAATTCTTGATTTTAAAAACTTAATAAACTTAATCGAAAGTTTTCTTTCGCCGTAAGTAGCTTTTATTGGCATTTGCCGAAAATTTCCTTTGGATTGATAAATGCTGTAATTTAATCCGCAAGACCACCTTCATTAATTCCAACATTTATTTACCTGGGTAATATATCACAAGGAAGCTTACAGCTGATGGCAAAGATATAACAGAGTCACCAGCACCATAAAGCCATCAAAAGTTAATATATTTAGGCCCATCTCGTTAACTTCACTGACAGGCAAAGTAATGGAGCGCATCGTTGTTAGCTCACTAATGAAGTTTTTAGATAGCGTTAGTTATTTCAATAAGAACCAACACGGCTTTAGAAAGTTCCGGTCATGCGAAACTCAACTTGCGCTATTCGTCCACGATATTTTAAAATCTGCCGAGAGTAGTAAGCAAGTGGATGCTGTTTTCCTCGATTTTAAGAATGCTTTCGATAGAGTTCCTCACAACAGATTAATTTACAAATTAAAATTGGCTGGAATTAATAAGGAAGTAATTGACTGGGTCAAAGATTTTCTCTGCGATAGGGAACAACAAGTAGTACTCGATGGTGTTACTTCAAACAGAGTCAAAGTTACCTCAGGCGTACCCCAGGGCAGCGTGATTGGGCCCCTTCTTTTCTTGATATACATAAACGACTTGAGCCACGAAATCGATAGTAAAGTGAGGATATTCGCGGACGATACAGTTATATATAGGAAAATATCAAGCGTGGAAGACCAGGAATCCCTAGCAAACGACTTAGTTCGTATTCAACGGTGGTGCGAAAAATGGCAACTCGACCTAAACACAAGCAAATGCTCCGTAGTAAATTTTTTCGAAAGAAAACAGTTGCGGCAGAATAAATCGTACAGTATTAGCGGAACAGTAATTAAAGTAGTGGACTCGGTAAAATATCTCGGAATCACTCTTACGAATAACATGAACTGGAGCACGCACATCCGTAACATTTGTGCTAAAGCAACTAGAAAACTCGGTTTCATTAGGCGTATTGTCGGTAAATGTGACGAAAAAGCTAGAGAACGATGTTATTTTGCGTTGGTTAGGCCTCATCTTGAATATGCATCAAGTATATGGGATCCGGCAGACGATACATGCATCCGTGAACTCGAGAAAGTGCAACGGAAAGCGATACGTTTTGTTAAGAAGTGCTACGATAAAAAAGCAAGCGTTACCAAAATGCTGTCAGATGCAGGTTGGGAATCCTTAAAAGATAGGAGACTAGAAGCTAGATTGCGATTGCTTGATAAATTTAGGGAAAGTACATTTGCGGAAGATATAGTAGATATTATGAGACCCCCCTGCTACCTTGGACGATCCGACAATGAGCGCAAAATAAGAGAGATAGATGCTAGGACGAGTCGATTTAAGAATTCATTCTTTCCGCGAACTATACATGATAATAATAGGCTAAAAAAATAGTCCGAACGCCCGGTGTTTTCACCCCCTGCCACACGCCGTAAGGCGGCTTGCAGGGTATTTATGTAGATGTAGATGTAGATGTGTAATATAATTATTTGAAGCAAAAGGAAGCAAAGTACGCTCTTGAGCAATATTTTTGGCATTAAATATTCAGTTTAATACTCAAATGGGCTAGCAACACTTGTGTGATTAATTGCATAAGATGTACTTAGCCTTGCAATAATGCTCTTGTAACCCATTTTATATTAAATAATCATTATTTTTAGCCTATCCATGTTTATCCATGGAGGAGAATAAACTTATTACGAGGCTGAATTCTTACCTAAAGTCGTCTGCAAACTTTAATAGATGTACAGTTATAAGTCAAGGATATCTAACAAATTTTAAGAGAGAATCTACCGAAATTTTGAGATCCCCCGGGCAAGCAATTAGAGGTAACAATGAGAGGTACATTTTAGAAACCTTTAATAAAATTTATTTTTCCTGAATTAGGTGGGAATGTACTCACTTGTTATTACTTATCATTATATACGATATTTATATGTGTTTACTGTGTTTTTGCATTTTTTCACCTCTCTTCTCTGTGGTTGTTTTCCTGCAACGTGGATTTTCTCTTGGTCAACCTTCAGTTACAAAGATTTTTTCCCACACTGCAATCTTTCTTTTCGTCTATAGCTATATTTTGTACGTATTAAAAAGACATATGAGGTTAGGTGGAGGAGAGGCTCACATGTGCCTAACTTCGCACATCTATCTATCTATTCATAGTAAGAAATTCAAAAGTAATGGTAAATGGAAGAGTGGAGAGTACGACCATGTAGCCATTGCCTGTTTTAAGAGTAAATGTAAGACAGAGATACCATCCATCCATATTTTAACCACAACATTGTATAAAAATATAAAATATGAATGAGTAATTCGTTCAACATTGAGTTGTAGAAGAAACGATGAACTAGAATTTGGAAATTAATAATGGGGCTAATTTTCCATAAATATTTTTTTAAACGTTAGAGAAAACGAAATTAGACGTTAGGTGGTGGTTCCTGACTTGATTAAAAAATATGGAAGGCGTTATACATCCTTCCAAAAATGTATCGCTAAATATGTAAGAAATACACAGGCAAAGACAAAGCCCTAAAAACATTCTTTCAGAGAAATAATTAGAAAACCCATGAACTAGTGAAAGGAGCCAATAATAGCGTAATGTGTTAAGAGAGGTACAATTAAAACCAATGAAAATTTAGAACACAAATCTAGTTCATTGAATTCCTTAGGGGCCAATCGATTTAATATCTGTTAACGAGCTCCAAAATATACTTTTTCAAAGTACACTTGCACCTAAGTCGTTATCTTCTATGAGAAGATTGAGTTTTGTTTTCTTTGAATAGGTGTTAAAAGCGTTTCTCTTCTTTGATTTTTTAATCGAAACTTACGCAATACTAATCACCATCATATGAAATATGTTTTCAATGCCCACATCCGATGTAAAGGCACTCGTGATTTAATACAGGCAATTCCCGCGCAATTTTAAGTATCTCCGCAAATTTCTGCATCCAAAGGAGGGGGCATTTTATTCGCTTTTGCAAAATGCTCCATCACAGCATTTTTTCATACTCTGTTCAATCTTTAAGCCCCAGCCTCGAATATCTTCACGTCATCCTCCTTTCTCAACACTTCCTCATATGACCTTTATAAATTTTCATTTCATCCGGAGAATATTCTCACCCTCTTCAATTTTTCTCCCCCGTCGCTTTTTCATCCTTTGCTTTGGACCGCACCATCATTTCATTCTCCCCTTTTCTCAATCTCAGCCCCGTCATTTTCCCTCCGCATAACTCGCTTTCATCCATAGCTCTGCAGATTTTCATCTCTCCCACATATATATATATATCCCTACGCTTCTTTCATCTAGTTGTCTACGTCATACTTTCCATTAAAGGGTGTGCCTCAAGGTCAGGTTCTGTTACCGCTCTATCATCAACGGGGTTAAAGGTCTCCTTTCCTACTTTAAAGCCTTTCTCTTTTCTTCAAAGACGGCGATCAATGCTCGTTGCTTCGGCTAATTACCTACATATTAAAATAACATCAGTAACCGCAATTGCACCGTCATAAAGGACACAATACTTGACTGGGTTTTCTATACGAGGACACATTTAAAATTGCTGAGTTAGTTTCTTACTTAGATGGCTGCAACCAACATCCTCGCATACGCTAAAGCATTAATGTCATGCCTTAACAAAATGCCCTTACGGAATTTTTGGACAGAGTTGAATTACTAGTGTAAACATCGAACTTCAACTAAACTCGGAAATGCACGTCAATGAATAAAATTTTAATATTTAGATAAGTGTGAAAATTATCACGAGGATATTCTTTTGAAACGTTACTAAAAGTTTGGGAAACATCTTTGCAGAAAAATAAGTAATCCTAAGTACCCCATCCTAATTTCAGTTTTCGCAAACAAATGTATCTGGACGAGAATCTGTTATTTTTATTCGTTTGCTATTAAACGAGCAAATGCTCAAAGAGAGTGGAAAATAACTACTTTGAGCAAGCGAAAGTAACGAAAATCCTATGAAATCTAAAACTTTATTCCTAAATTTAAATATTACCGAAATTATTTTATTCCGCTTAGCGAGAATGCTACGATATTGGCTAATTGGTGTAAGGACGATATTTAAAGATAAATCAAACCTGAGGTTTAAATAAACTCTGACCCTGAAGTTTAGTTACCATAATCTACACATGGCTACTAACTCGTACTTCAATTCTCAAATTCATTTAAGTCAAGAATCTTTTTTATTCAAGCATTAATTTATACGATCCTGTTCATTCCACAGGCTCCCTCTATATCGGCGAACACGCATTTATATAGGTACACACATGAAATAGATGTTTATAGTTTTCACCAACATACATCATAGGATTTTTCCTGGGTGCGCACCATCTTGCGCAAGTCACCCTTACCCATTTTTCATAAATTCGTATATTTTTAAGATTTGTCTTCGTATATACGATCATCAAAATATGTCTTTGTGTATAATATTTATAATATTTATATATATTTCAAAATACATATGATAAAACTCATTGCTTATCATAAATGGAATATTATTAGGACTTTGGTTAACACAACCTAGAAGTTATGATTTCGAAAACGTCATATTGTGTGTGTTATATAGGCGTACCTGGGAATAGGCGTTTCATGATGTATACGATATAATAGTCGCGAGCGAGTTTATTTCTCGTAAGTTAGGCCTCATCTTCAGTATGCGTGTAGTGTATGGAACTCTGCCTATAGGTGTTGTATTCTGGTATAAGAAAATGTGCTGCGAAAGGCAATACCTTTTGAGAAAAAATGTCTACTATGAATCAGTGAGCGTTACACAAACGCTTCGGGACGCGATGGGAATCTTTAGAAGTTAAAAGATTAACAAAGAATTAATTTACTGGATAAGTTCAAAGAAAGCACGTTCGTGGATGATGTAGCCGATATAATGCGTCCACCTTGTTACATAGGCCATTTTGATACTACGAAGATTCAAGAACTTGATTTTTCCACGAACAATAGCTACGCAAAAGTAAACGAATTCGGAGATAGAGTCATGGTATGTGCACCCACTGCCACACACCGAAAGGCGGCTTGCAGGGTACTTACAGAGTAGTAGAATCTGGAAGATAAGATTGAAATAATTTTGATGCTGCATCCGTGAATTGATATGTTTAGTCGTTCTCATTATTTATAAAACAACCGGTTGTTGTAAGATATTTGATTAATTTTGCATGTGATATAATTTGTCACCAAAGGATCTTGCTGCAACGAAAATAAATTAATATCATAAAAATAAGAGAAATGGTTCCACAAAAAGTTGTTGAGAGAGCAATTAAAGTTTCATCAAAATTCAATAGAATGGTTGGCAAGCACTTGGGCATTGTCTGAGAGAATAAAGGCTTCGCAATGCAAAAGACATGTAAACCGCTTGGATACAGAAGAAGAAGCCCCTTTGTGTGTGCGTCGGCTGCAACTCAAAGAAAATCCTTGGAATGGTCTTTGAAATCGGTACAGGCAAAAGATCAAACAGATGCCGGGCGAAGGATTGTTTCTGCGGTCAGCGCTCTCTGGATGCAAAAGTGCCAAATGAACGGAAATCGGAGGGAGAGAATAAATTAGCGATTACTCCAGATTATGCTTAATAAAATTATAAAGCTGAATGCTAGAACATTTCCACGTACTATTAAGAGAAAATCTACCTAATTATCACAGAGGTAGGAACATATTTTACGTATAAATACATATCACTCAATATACTATTCTTTTGGTTGAGTAAGTGTTATGCACAAGTACAAGCAACAATTTTATGTATTCACAATGTTACTCATTACTTCCATATGCACTCTATTTTTCTACCACACAATAAGGTGGGCGCCAGAGCTCTTTAACCAATGTCGTATTGCACACAGTTTCTTAGTTACTTCTTTGCTAAATATCCAGTGATTTCCTTACAGATGCATCGTTAAATTATATTGAACTTTATTCTATCTCTCTCTGTATGTAACAGATGAGTGAAAATTGTCGATGACCAATCATAGTCATAGTTTTGTTCACTGAAATAATCCCGACGTAAATACTCAAGCAAACGCCCATTATGAACGCCATTGCGGCTCATGTTAAGTGATTTCGGTTCCATTCCTCTTTCTAGATATTAATGTAGACGCAACGTCCACTCTTAATCAAAAAAGGTACCTTGAGTGAAGAAATTTAACTAATCTAAGGCTTCATCTGACCTGGGAGGTACCAAAAATAAAGATGTTTTATACTGGATATTTTTCATGTGACCGCTGTGTTTCATCTTCTATTTATATACGGGATACAAATAATTATGACTTATAGTACATTATGTACTTTTCCTCATTGTAATTTGATTGTAAAAATCATTTTTCCTCTGGTGTCTGTAAAACTCGCCTTAGAAAGAGACGGCAATCCATAAATTGGGACTCTTACCCTTATTTTATGTTGTATTTGCTTTCGATTTGGTAACCTTAAACCTATGTAAAATACAGAATTTTGTGATGAATTTCGCACTCCGTTATGTAACCCATACGGCGATAAGTGCCGTTGTCGAAGCGGAAAAAGAAATTAATGTTCCAGCGCCTTGTACTGCATGACTTGGGTCATAAAGAATCGATAGCAGCACACATTTTAGATAAACAGGTTACCCCTTCCCGAGTCGGACACTTCTGAAACAAGGAAAACTATTTGGTGATAAATCTATGTTAACTTCTCGTAAAATGTACATAGGGAAAAGAAGGCAGCGTAAGGAAATGGCCTTTCTATTTACATAGAAGTGAGTGAACGTGTGAGTAAACAGAATTTACTTTCCCAATTTTCTAAGAGTCAAATAACTATTTATGATTACAAAGCGTGGAAAAGAGAGGAATTAAACTTTGGGGGACAATTTTTTCTACGCTTTAAATCTGGGAGAAACTCTCGTGAGTTCAATTTATCGACGATTTTTTTAAATACTATGTAACAATTGATTTAAGAATTAATGAGGAAATAAAAGTAGAAATAAAGGAAATCAATTATATGGTTCATATTATATTTTTTAAGAAAGATAAAATTATATAGAGAAATACGGTTTTGTACTTACATTGAACTACTTTATTTAAATTAAAATTTATCAACTGATGGAAAATTGGAATGAAACCATTTATCAATTATATAAATGTAAATACCCTTTACGTTGGACTAATATATCAACTTACAAGATACATTTCACTTTTACATATTTATGAAGCCCCATGTTATTCAAATGGTTTTAATGAAAAATTCTGTAAAATATAAACTGCGCGACGTTCTTAAAGTAACATTAAGGCAGAGGATAAAAAACAGATTTCTAATTTCCTTCAATATTTTCGTGTAAGACTAGGTAAGAATGAGCTATTTTAAATCTTTACTTAAACAGATTGCGAAATGTAGAACACACCATAATACACGGTTAAAGGAATTCACAAGTATTCAATTTAAATTCTAGTGATAAATTAACCTTAACATTCAAAATACCAATAAAGTAGACTTTATTTATCTATGATATGGTATGTTTGATTCAAAAGTGTGAATTAAATCGTCAACTGCAGTATAAGATTTCCATTAGTTTAATAAAACATTTTAATAAAATAAAAACTTAAAATGTTAAACACTTTTCTAGAGAGATGCGAATAATCTCCTTTTACTCGAATAATTAAGTTTCCATTACGTCACAATAAGGATCTCTATAAATTTGAGTTTTTAAATTGGTAATAAAAGCAGAATTACTTTTTTGCTCGTTTTTAATAAGAAAGGAAATTGAATTCTCAAGTTTTTCTTAATTTCCTGAGAAAAACTCTCTTATTTCCCAATCAACCACAAAATAAGAAGCTATATAATGAAGTTTTGAATTTCTTGTAACCTTTTCTTTTTGTGCCTTATCAGTCTTCGCTGATATGTCGATCACTATTCTAACTATACTATATATATACACTATATTTAGCCTACTTTTCCTAATAAATATCTTTTACGAAAATAAAGGAGTACAATATGTTAAGGGAGGAAAATAATTGCATTAATTCATTTTTCTCTTTGCAGGTAAGTCTGCTGGGCTTCTTCGAAAGATTAGTTGCACTTAGGATGTTCCTGGGAATCGGTAATTACTTGAATTTGTTTATATCCTATCCTGTGTTCTTTGAGAGAGGTTTGAAAATGTATCATCGTCTTCATTGCAAACGTTTACGCTGATATTAACTATATCGATTACCTGCAAACGTTTTATAAAGGGCCGCTAGTAATTACTAAGAAGAGTATTTCAAATATAAATCTCTAAATTTATTTCCTGTGACTTAATTTGAAATAAAACATAGACTCTAAAAGTCGCAGATAACATTTCCGTACACACGCAAAGGAAGAGAAGAAATCGTCATTGCTATTAAATTAAAAGGTACCGCAGTATTAAAGCAATATAGAACGCTTAAGTCAAATTTCTATCAAATTCTTTGACCATTCAATCCACGTATTTAATATTGTGAATTATTTTTATAACGTCATGATTTTCATATCGGTCGTCAAAATGGAAGTAACATAGAATGGAAGTAACACAAAATGGAAGTAACATATTCGATAGAGGCAATGTTTCCTTTGTAATCTTAGCAGGAAGAATAAAGCATTCGCTTTCTCCATCTTCAATTTTCATGCAAAATGGGCACGGAACACGAATTACACTGTAACAGAGCAGAGGTCTTTATGTACTCGTTATTCCATCAGAAACGCAACGTTGAATCCATCAATCACTTAATCATTCGCAGAGCAGCGATAGCTTTTAAAACCAGCAAAACAAAGAGGAAGTAACTTATTTAACAGCAGTTTACGCCGGAATATAAGCATAAACCTCAGCCTTGATTTGCCATGCGAGATGACAGCGGAACATTCTGTGAGACACTGGAATTGTGAGTTAAAGAGAAAAACAGCCGCGTGGAAGCTAATTCATTCAGTCCACAGTCTGGAAAGCACTGCTTGCAAAGACTGCCACCTTCCGCCTTGGTTGAACAATAATTAGTTGAGCACGTTTACTCCAGATTGCTCCACGTTAGTTAAGCTGAGAACTTCGATGAACACATATTCATCCTGTTCAAATTATCCATTTCTGCCGTCCAAACAAACGCGAAACATTGACGAAACAAGGATTTGAGCGCTTAACTTGGTTAAGTTCTTCATAAAATGTGTTGCTGTACCAGATTGTATTCCGTATAACCTTTTATATTTATGCGGAGGTTAGAAGAGTCTAAACATCTGCAATTTCAGAAGAATATGATGAAATGCAAAATCTCACCGTTAACAAGGATGCCATGGGTCAGAACGAGTTGAGTTTTTTACGCAAAGGAACGCGAATAAAGAAACTGAAAGAGTCGACAGTTGTCTTGTCGAGTATCGATTGAAAAATTTATGAACGTGATCTACCACGTTAAAAAAAAACATATAATGAGTATAGTAAATTTAAAATCACAAAGAATAAGTCTTCTCGCGAACTAGATGTCATTGCGGCGGTTTCCAAGGTAATCGATTCAGTCTCAAAGCAACGGACACAGTCACAGCGACGTCATCGCAACGTATAGGGGAATTCTGTGTTAAAAATTTGGTGTTTTGGATTTCGTTTTACAGAATAAATGCTTCCGTCTTCGGCAGCAGTGGTAAGAGAAAACGTCGACGAAGCATTTTGTAGAATTAATGATTTTTGTAAATATTTAAATTATGGAGAAATTCTTGCCTCTCTCTACCTGCAAATTTCACATATCGTATATTTTCATTAGAATAGAAATTGGAAATTTTCACAAAGGCTCAAATAACTGCACGAGCCCGTGAAGAATAGCAGGAAAAATACTTTAGTAACGGCGTTTGATGTATAGTTTCCATTAGGAGGTCAGATACCGTTTTGGGAGGAAAAAAATACTAATTTGTTATCAGCAATTTCATATTTGAAATTCAACGTTGATGCAGTTGTTACAGCATTTCAATTATTGCGTCACGGTTAGGTAGTATTACGTAGAAAATTAATGGATCGAACTGGAAAACGTAATTATAGGAATTTCTTCAAAAGTTCAGTGTTGTAATTTAGTACCGGTTGATGATTTCCTCCCGTACTTTATGACAATAAATAATACTCGTACCATATGACAAATTAAGTTTCCAAAATTATAATTTCGGAAGGTTCGTAAACAAATTTCATTTATCGCATGCATATCACATTTAGTTATCAATTAAACTTGAGCCTGGTGAATTTTTATCACATAAATGCATAATGAATTATGATTAAAATAATGCATAATGAGAGATGAATTATCGAAGACTGTGAAAGCGAAGGAATAAATTAACTCTCTTTGATTACCACCGACGTCATCAATTAATTATTTAATGCACTTCTGTTAACTTTTAACAAAGAGGAAAATGTAAACTAAATGAAATTATGCATGAATTGGAAAGGCGACGAAATTAAAATCTGCTCACGTTACTTCCTCGTTAAATGGGGGTTAAGGTAATTGCGTTGAGTGATATCGGTGTAAACAAATTGCCATTTAATATTAAATTAGACGGACGTCTCTCATGAAAAGGAGTGCCCCTTATTTCATTTCATTGTCCCGATAATATCCAACGGGCAGCATATATGATCCCGTTACATAGTCACTGAAATTATCTAGATTTGATAAACGCGGATCGCTTTCTACGCATGGTGGCTCGCGACACAAAAAAATTACTATCGAAAGGGGTGACATTCATAATATCTTTCATTTTATGTGCAAAATAAAGCGAAAAATATTGGATTGGGGCGTTTCGACACTGAATTTTTGCCACCAAGAATTTTGGAGGAACCAAAATTTATAACATAAAGTATACATTATAATATTACGATGTCGGCTTGAAAACCGCTAATGATTATGATGTATAAATAAGATGTATGTATTTCTACATCTTCATTTATAGTCTGCAATCAGCCTTTCGGCGTATGGAATGCACTATGACTGTACTTCTCTAATTGATTATTTTCTCATTTAGTTCGTGGAAAAAAATGGATTCCTGAAACGACTATAGTTCTAGCGTTTATTTCTCTAATTGTTCTCTCAGAACCGCCTATATGACAGGTGGGACGCATAATATCGGCTACGTCTTCTAAAAACGTACTTCCCTGAACTTTTTAAGGAAATTAAGTACTTTTTGTAAACCTTTACTTTTCTAAATAACCCCTCCCTGAGTCCCAGTAACTTTACTTAACCTGGGTGTCGTAACAATTATTTACAAAACCTATTTTATTTCGTTCTACCTTTTTCAATTCTCGGCTACAACACTCTACGGCGTGGTCCCAAGCACTTCTCAAAGCGAGGCCAAAGTAACGCAAAGTAGCATCGCTCGCGGACTGTTTCTTCGCTCCTACCGACTTATCTTCTCGAGAATCCGTTTCTTAAGTGCTCGTCCACATATATTAGGGATGTGGGAACCCCGTGTTGAGTTATTACTCCGAGATATTTCACCGATTCTACTGTTGATTAGGTTAACCCCCGGAGGCTGTACGTAGAAATGATTATCCCTTGGGGGCCTCCCAGATAACCAAGTGGGCAACGCGTTCGACTTCAATCAATGTGGTCCCGGGTTCGATTCCCGGTGGGAGTCTACGTGCGAAAAGATCTTAGCTGTCGAAGCACTTTTAACAATACTACTATACCTATTCCTTGGGTTTCAGTCGCACGCCTCTTCTACACTATGGTATTCATCCTCTCGTAATCCTAATATATTTGTTTCTGAAGACGTTAGTTACTGAACATTTGTCTACTTTGCCCAACGATCTACCTTAATATAAATTTACAATTTTTTTAAGATTTATACTACCCATACTAACAGAATAGCTGGATATTTTCTCTCAGTTAAATATATGGTTTTTTGAGATCCCAAGAAACTTATTCTAGTAGGAGATAAATACTTACTGATATCGTAAATGTAGTTCTATGAGAGATTTCACTTCAAATTTCAATGCGGGTGTTGCCGCTCTAATTTCGGAGTAAATATTAAGAAAATAAAATCAAGAGATTGAATTGATTAGGCCTCAACTAGAGTACAGTTTACGGGACCTTACAGACTGCGTTGCGTTCGTAAAAAGAGAAAATTCACTGCGGAAGAATGTGGGTTTTATAAAGAACAGTTACGATTATGCTTCTTGGCAATTTATGGTAATCATTGAATTTTAAGTCAAGATGCTCGATAGATTCGAAGATAAAACACTCTTGGAAGACGTGCACGTTAGCAACATACATAATAGGAACGGTATTTTCGAAGATTTTCCGCATAAAATGCGCACCAGTAGGTGATAAGGAAAATAGGTTGAGCATGGCATGAACCACGTGACAAATGCATAGAGATGACTACGAGGGCACTCCCGCTGATGTGGACTTATGGTCCTTAGCTGCAGCAAAAACTGCTAGATATATGAAATCTACAATTAAGTTTCTTTTGAAATGATATCATGTTACATCCGCTACATATTTAGGATGGAAAAAGTTGGGTCCAATCCAGTTATCTTGCGTGATACTAATCACGCTTTATTAAGAGTGAATTTTGATCTTACAAGACCATTCTTGCGATTAATTCTTGAAATAACACAATGCAACACAAGTCAACACAACAGGAACAACTGTGCCCTGACCAGTATTCGAACCCGGGACCACGGTGTTGCTAGGCTAGGCACTACCCTACGCCACTGAGGATGGCGTATGGTTTGTTGCCGCGTAAAAACATTGGGTAACGATTTTCAGATTTATGATAATCGCTTCAAGATATCTGCGGGTACCAATCCTCGTCGACGACTTCTTGAAACTTGTTTTCAATTTTCAATTTCAACAGAGGTTGGAGGCGATCTATAGCTCAGGTTCAACCATGCTAAAAAGTCTTCAACGTCTCCGGCCAAATAGTAAAAGTGATATTCACTAATCGGCAGCTGGACATCCTAGTGAATTATTATCCTTCATCCCCTAATCGCAAATACAATTCATCTTGATGAGCTTCTGTAATGGAAATTTATCCGGACGTAAAAGCACCACCTATTCGGATGTAGTAGTAGTATTGTTAAAAATGCTTCGACAGCTTAGGTCATTTCGCACGTAGGCCCCCACTGGGAATCGAACCCGGGACCGCTTTCATTGAATTCAAACGCGTTGCCCACTTGGTTATCCGGGAGCCCACCATTCAGATGTCCGGGAGTTGGTGGCATTATAGAAGTCCATCTTGGACACTACTGAATGAAGCAAAGAAGTTAAATGGGATGTCACTGGATTCAGTGAAGTAAGAAGAAAATCAAAAGAACTGGTTATGCTCAAAGAAGAGCATACATTCTATTATAACAAAAGATAGAAGACTTGGAGGATTTGGCTTCTTGATTAAAAAGGAATGGAAAAATAATGTGGAGAAAATAGATTGTGCACGAGTATCTGACAGAATGTGTACGCTCATTCTTAAGATAAAGGAACGTTACTCTTTTCAGATCATACAAGTCTACGTACCAACAGCGACAAGCAGCGAAGAGGAAATTGTAATTTTCTACCATACTATTGGCGCTGTACTTGGTAAGAAGAACTAGTACTATAAGTATAATGAAAGTCGTGAAGGCAGTGGCAGAAGAAGTGGTCAGCTAAGAAACTAATCTTCGCTCTACAAAAACAGATGGCACAACAAATTGAAATATACAAGCAATACTTAGGACAGTAGCAGAATACTTCATCAATTTATATGAATAAGATGAAGGAAGATGTAAGAAATTTTAACGAAAGAATTGTGCAAGAAGCTATAAAGAAAAACAAGAGTAGGAAGAGGATCAGACAACGACTAGCAATGGGAAAGAAACAAATCTTGGTTGTCCCGAAGAAGATGGCGCAACAACTTCCTATAGACAAGCAATACTGAGGACAGTAACAGAATGATTCACCAAATTATACAAGAAGACAGAAAATGTTGAAGAGGAAAACCATGAAGAAACACAAAACTCACTAAATCCCCTTCACTTTTTGAATCTAAAGAGCTTCAAAAAGTGAAGAATGAAAAAGCAAGGGTAGCAGATGGAGTATTGGCGGAATATCTGAAGCTTGGTGTTACAGAGATTTGTCCCTTTTCAGCGCAATTATTCACTAATTTCCTTAGACAAGTGAGTATACCCAAGACCTGAAATCGTGCAAAGATCGCCTTTTCCACAAGAAAGGAAGCAAGGAAAATTTGAAGAACTACCACCCCATCAGCCTCCTTTCTGTTATTTACAAAACGTTCATGAGAGTAATAGCTGCACGTCTGAAGATGTCCCTGGCAGTTGCTCAGCCCAGAGAGCAAGCTGGATTCCGCAAGGGATTCAGCACTATGGACCACATCCACACGCTGCAAGAAATTATCAGCAGAATGAACGAGTGCGAGATACCACTAGTACTCTGCTTCGTGGGTCATGCCAAGACCTTCGACTCGGTACGTCCTCCACACTAAAAGCTTTAGGGAAACATGGTATAGATTCTGAGTACAACCAGCTCTTACGCAGCATCTACAAGGACGCCACAGCATCTGTAATGCTGTATGAAGAAACAGCAGAATTCCAAATTGAGAAGGGTGATACATAAGGCGACTGCCTTTCACCAGTTCTTTTTCCAGCCGTTATGGAAGAAGTTTTTAAAACCTTAGACTGGGAGGAAAGAGGCCTACGGATCAATGGAGCACATCAGTCATTTGCGTTTCGCAGATATAGTACTCTTTGAAGTCAATGGTGAAGATCTAGCATCAAGACTTCTAGAACTGAACGCGGCGGGGCAGAAAATAGGACTCAGGATAAACTTATCNCATCCCTTCCGTTTTTAATTCAGCGAAAAAAGTTATATTTCAATTAGAGGAGCGATTTTCATTTTGCTTCGAATAAGTCAGGAGTTCGATATTAAAACCGCGTACAATAAGGAACCTGACAAGAGATGAACGGTATGTGAATTTAATATATCAGCTGGAAATCAGGTCAAATGACTTTTTCATTACCAAATGTCGAATCAGATAACTCATTTTCCTCTCTTCAGGGTTTTGTATGACGTTGGACGAAAGGTATTTGAGGCTTATTCGTACACGCATATGAAATGTACATGAAAACTTCACATTTTCCATAGAAGTCGTTTTAATGTCATCTAATCTTGATTATGACGTTATGTTAGTAAGAATAAAAGTATAGAGAGGCTCAGAATAGAGAGAATTGGAAAGCGCTTGGAGAGGCCTACATCCGACGTCGGATTGAAAATGGCTGCTGATGATGATGATATATATATTTGGGAACTTTAATGTGAAGGTGAAACAGGCGTATGCAACTGTATATTCTGTTTTTATGAAGAGCAAAAAATGATACACAAATAAAGGAATTAGGGGAATATCTCTCGTAGTTTCCTCCGCTTACTTCAGTGGACTCGAGCAAACTCAGCCAACGCTGATGACTCGGTCTACATCGGTGCTTGCGGGACACTTTTTTTATTATTTCCTTTAATAAGGGAACTTGGCTCGAAGAACTTCCCCCAAATTAATTTCCCCAGGGCGTAAGAGTTGGATAATTTCCTGCTTGGGGAATTTTCGTACCGTTAACTTTTTTCCCTGTCTTTTCCGTGAACCTGGAATTGTCTAAGGACACAATGTTCCGATAATTTCTTTTTTCGAGCGAATATTTGGTTTGAAATTGAATTGAAAAGGGAAAGAAAGACAGAAGATAAAAAGGGATTCTATCATCATGTGAATAATATTCAAAGTATTCGTTTTGATAATTCAGTCTCAATAAATTTATATACAGTATTAATAAAGAAAATATTTGTTTGTTTGTTATATGAGGACGAAGGTTCACTAAATACGGAAAGATTAACCTAAATAATTATCTCGAGTTATATAAGAATTTAGTCACGGAAATCTCGGAAGATTTATATATACATAGTTAATGTTACTAATAATACTGGATGTTTCATTCATTTTNACCAGGCTTCCAGCCTAACCGCAGATATTGTGACGATTAAACGATTAAACATCGACATAACCAGCAAGCCTCGTATCGGCGTGTGGCGGGGATGGGGTCATAGAACATAAGGATTTCTCGTACGTAAAAATAAAAGAAAAAGGCGTAAGAATGATTCAACAATTTGATTAGATATAGTAATAGTTTCTAAAGGTCGAAAGGCACAGTACAATTGAAAATCTCATAAGTAACAATTCGTCAGCATCTATAATATTATCAGCGTATGTAACTTTTAGAAGTCGTAGGCAGTGCAACATATGGCGCAAACAGAATGGTAGTGTCGGTCCTCCATATTGCTATTCTAAAGAAAAAGAATATGATTCCGTTAAAATATTATTTTTTTTTTATTTCTTGCTGCCAAAAATATTTTAATTATCACTAAGGAATTTTCCGGAATTTCTGTTGACGTATGGCCAAGACTCTAAGATATTTGGATCACATTCCTTCAATTTATAGAAGCGGGCAACATACAGTATCTCGTTCCATTGCGATAGGTAATGTTCGAATTAGAAGTTGTACGAAAGCGGAATGAATTGTCAATAAGTTAAATAAATGAATATTGTGAATAATTAAATAACGAATGAATGAATAATATTTAGAAAGAGGAATATTCTCCAAATGCTCACTCGTAAATATTTTGCATATTTTCCAAACGTTTTCATTTCTTTCTCTGTCCAATAACGTGTAATAATAAGACAAAATATGGTAAGTGTATAAGTTTAGTAGTATAAGTGGAATGATTATAAATTTAGTCGACTTAGTTTAATATCTCAGAATCACCCTTAAAATAATCTAAAACTGGAGTACACATATTCGAATAATCTGCGATAAAGCAACTAAACAGCTCATTATAGTCAGATCTGATGAAATGGTTAGAGGGAGAAGTTACTTCACCTTAGTTAGCCCCATCTGGAATACGCGGCGAGTATATGGAGCCCTGCGGATGAAACGTATGCTCGCGAACTCGAGAAAGTGCAGCGCAAGGCGATACGATTTGTTAAAAAGTGCTAGGTTGGAGAAGCAGTCAGATGCTCTTAAACGAAGGTTGGGAATCCTTGAAAGAAAGGAGCGTAGAATTTAGGCTGCTTGATAAATTCAGAGAATGTCAATTTGCAGAAATCGGTATTGCGCAACCTCCTCCTACTACTTCGGCCAATCCGACAATGAGCGTAAAATCAGAGAAATAGATGTGAGGGTAAGTCGTTTTACGTAAGGACACCTTCTTTCCGCGAACGATACGCGGTAACAATAAGCTAAAGAATTAACTCAAACGCTTGGTGTTTACACTCCCTGCCACACGCCGAATGGCGGTTTTCAAGGTATATGTAGATGTAAATAAGGTGTAAAGTCGATGAAATAATAATGTGTATATATTTATGATGCATTCGTCAAGTCTTAAATGGTGAATACATTCCCGTAAATCCCGTACTAAGTGAACAATTATTTGAATATTATTTAACTATGAATGTAACTACAAAAGCGAAATATAAGCGCTGATTTCAATTGATACCAGATTTAGGATATTATTCCAAAATATTACTGGTTGGTGAATGTTATATCCAAATCTACTCTAAAAGTGAGAGAAAAACGCAGGAAAACAACTATTTGAAAAAAAAAGTTACACCACTCATTTCGATTGTCATTGGATAAATTTATTCCCATGAGCGAAAGGGAATATTCCAAAGTCTCCCAAATCAAAAAATGTCCCAAAACCAAAATGTTAATGTGATATCTCAAAGTGCTGCTCTTTCAAGTGCAGTAACGGAGCGCCGAGGCCCTCTTTTGATAAACTGAAATTAAAGGGAGAAACTTGTTAAAGTTCGACAAACCCATATGACTGGTCGAAACCTATCAATCAATCACCTCCCGTCGTCCAAACATAAACATATATGTTAAGGAAAAAGGGATTTACCCTGGCTTTTGCACCCTTTTTCTGTCGTTTTCGCTCCACTAACCCGATCCCCTTTGCTAACCAAATGATCCACTTTGTATTCACAGCAAAAATCCAACACCGGTGCCACCGCGCACAAGATAACCTTTCCTCGTGCGATATTAGCATTCCACTCCAGATATTAAGTTATCCGTAAAAGATGAATCACCACGGGATATTTTTAATTAAGGTGACAGTGAAATGAACAATTTGAGATACAGATATCGCATCCCTTCCGTTTTTAATTCAGCGAAAAAAGTTATATTTCAATTAGAGGAGCGATTTTCATTTTGCTTCGAATAAGTCAGGAGTTCGATATTAAAACCGCGTACAATAAGGAACCTGACAAGAGATGAACGGTATGTGAATTTAATATATCAGCTGGAAATCAGGTCAAATGACTTTTTCATTACCAAATGTCGAATCAGATAACTCATTTTCCTCTCTTCAGGGTTTTGTATGACGTTGGACGAAAGGTATTTGAGGCTTATTCGTACACGCATATGAAATGTACATGAAAACTTCACATTTTCCATAGAAGTCGTTTTAATGTCATCTAATCTTGATTATGACGTTATGTTAGTAAGAATAAAAGTATAATTTTATAATATTAAAGCATATTCACAGATTTCTCTCCCGATCGTGCAAAAGAGTTATCAGCAGTTTTAGTTTTATTTTTTTTATTGGTACCCCTTCTCCCTTTCAATTTAAATTTATTTCTATATTTACTCTATTTCAATTTAAAGTTGTAAAACCGTTTTTCCGAGAAACCATGTTTTGCTGATTTGATTGCATTCATCACTAAAGTTAGTTGTCTTTTAATAACTTGTCATTACTTTTAAATAAATTGCATATTAAGTAGTTATGCTGCCGCCAGACTTTTGTCCAACAGTAGAATTTTGCAAATGAATAAATAATGTATTTCATTATGATATATATAATTTTGAATAACATATTGGGATAGTGCGGCTCATTCGGCAATTCACTGATTAAAATCAAATAAAGTAAACTGAAATGAGAGAGCGATTAAGTATCTTCCTCACTAATCATAACACACTTCAAGCATTCATAGTAAATTTCTTTTATCAAAGATGAAAAAATAAGCTTAAAATCCGCTCAAAAATTATAAAGCATAGGGTTCTAAAAGAAAAATTAACGTCAGAAAAAATAAGTTTTGAAGTTTGAACTAAAAAGAGGAAAACTAAATTAAGGAAACCAAAGGGGAGCTGGAACGTAAGGACCTGTACCCGTATTTGATGACCTACAATCCGTAACCGGCGGAAGAACTTAAAAGAAAGAAGAAAGCAAAAGACGCTGAAAAAGAAAGGGTCGAATCCATTGTTTAGAACCGATGTGAATCAATGAGAATGGAGGAAAAATTTGAGATATTTCAAATGTGGTGGGGCAAGAAGGAGCCTTGAGAAAGGAAAAGCAACATTTCCAGTCTCATTTGTAAGAGTGCGAAATATGGATCTAAGAAAGAAAGGTGTTGAAAGAACGCCTTAGAGATGTCAATGAAGTGTAGGCTAGAATAGTAAACAGAGTTGAGAGAAACAAACAGAGAGGATGGAAATACTAGAGAAGGACTTGAAGAAAACGAGCCAGCGGAAATTTAGAACAATGAAATTGAATTAAAATAGCATTTAAAGGAAATTAATGATAGAAAATTGAAGATATGATGCGAAAAAAGAGGATCATTATGTAACAAGTAAGCCGTCTTTCGGCAAGCGGAGCTCGCGCTCAGAGACAAACGGGAAGATCCGCATTTCGGAGACAAAGTCTCCATTCTCAGGGGGTCTCCACGAAGGAAGTGAAAGGGTAGTTAATATAAAAATAGTTCCGGAACCTGTTATTTATAAGATGAAAGACTTGTGCATGCGTTATACCATTCGAGCATATATTCATCATTATATGCTCGACGGCAAAAGTGCATAGTCTAATGCTTGAGTTTATATAGTTTAAATGAGGTTTCAATATTGTAACATTTTTATTACTACTCAAGACCTACAGTTGTATTGCAACGCTCGTACAAAAGGTAATTCTATTTCTAAAGTTTTCACTTAAAAACCTGCAAAACAAACAAGTTATTCATAAACAAATGGGTGGATGTAGTTGGATAGAGGTAAAACGGCTTGAAAATATTTTCTGGATCGATATCTTAATTTGGTTAGAGCATCCTCCCGTAAAGCGGAAGATCCAGGTTCGAGTCATGGTCTTGTTGGACATTTTTTGTCTTTTTTTCCACTGGAAACAAGTCATTGTCTATCTGTAAAATTAGCCCGATGGCTGATAGGAACCTCAAACATCCTTTTACAAGCTTTCCAGGGGTTTAAGGGTAAAAGACAAGATGATGATTGAGGTAGCGAAACCACTTCTTTCCTTGCCCAGAACCCCATAAGTGAAAAAGTTCCACATACTTCAAAATGACTCAATGAATAATATTTTGTATAGACTGCGATAAGGCGAGAATGAGATGTATAACAGTACTCAGCATCTCGCATACATCGGTAGCTTTTATAAAACGTATCACAGGCACAAAACGCCTAATAGAACAGTAAATAAATGTACGTAAATTAAGTGCATTCAGTGTATGTAAAGATTAATCTTCCTCTATTTTGTTTCAGGTGATAAATGAAAAATACTCCATTCATTAAGATATAGTAGTGGGAATGAAGTTGAAGAATATAATTTTCTAAAGACTATTCGCTTCTTCAAGGCTGCTCACTGTTTGATTTGCCTTTGGAATGTGTATACAAATGTCATTCGCTGATCGATGTTGTTAATGAGAAGTGGTGTAGGTATCCTAGATTTTAAGTCTTTATTGGCAAATCAATAAGGAGATCAAACTATTCCACATTGAAAGTAGCGTTGTTAAGCACTTTTATATTCAGTTTCACTTTAATATTCATCGAGTTTTTCACTTATTCATTTCATCTCGGTAAAAAAAAACGAGACTAACGGTTTTAAATATTTAAAACGAATGAAATGGAAATGACACACAAACCATCAATATATTTCTTTGTGATTTCATAACTTAGAACTGTATCTGATAAATAGCCACTTAATAATTTTATTTGTAGATTAAATTGAGAAATCACGCCTTAAAGATAGCTCAGACTAAATGAGTTCATGCTTAGCAAAGATACATCTAGTATCTAGTGAATCTTAAAACTGTTAATTTTTCCATAGAAATTACTTGTACTTTTTTCAAATTTCGTATCAAAAACCTGGTGGCAGTTGGAAAATGAAACTTTTGAAATGACTCATGATGGAAGGTTTTCAAATCGATTCAGCCACTACATCGAGTCTGTAAGAGCGCTAAGACTACAGAAGTAAGCTCGACCAGATACTTATTTATTTTGAAAATACTGCATCGGAAAACGGATAGCTGTATTTGGTTCTTCTTTTTACGTAATCATTTCTTATTTCACGCTGCAATCAGACTACATACTCAAAAGAAATTATTAAAAAATGCCTCGATACTTTGAGTCGATCGCTCATTTCTTCATTTTGCTGCTGAAAGGTTTCCACGCAGCCTACTAACGTTTTTTTTTTAATTTACGTTATAAACGATTTTTATGCCATACTTTTAAAACTTGCATTTGATTAATTTTGTATGATTCTCCCATTCTGAATCATCTTTAAAATAGATCAGAGAGTGGACGTTGCTATGTAGATCTAAGAGATTTTCCCTATTTTATCAAAATCATACCCTTAAACAAGAAATACTTTCCTTTAATCAGTACGCCATAAACAATTCAAAGGTAGCAACAGAAGTGATTCTTCTATGCGATGAAGCGTTTATTTTCTTTGGAATACTTCTATAACTCAAAATATGCTTTCAATAAAAAAAGCAAACTTTAAGAGGTATGAACTCTGATTTTTTGCTAATAATTACCAAATATATCTCTGAATCGCACAGCAACACGCCCACGGGATATTTCCCTCCACCAGCAAATCCGAATATATCTTCGGGCAAAAGCAAATATTCTTCCAAAGGACCGCAGTGAATGACGTCCATAAGGCCCACCGCTGCATTCCGAAGCCTTTATCTGAAAATGCCTGGCGTTCCATCAAATTTCACTCTTAGTTCGGCAATAACAGAGAACATTAATTACTGCGGCGCGCACATCCGTCGGAGGAACTCCTGTGTCATGCTGTAATTACGGAAGTCTTTGTGTCCATTCGAATGCGGGCGGAACATAAATTGATGAGAATCGATCCGCCATTTGAGCGCCACTTTGGACGTTTTAGTTCCGATGGACTTGATCTATGTCTTTGATAAAAGTTTGTTGCGGAAGCCAATATGCAAAAGAGATCATTCGTTGCACTATGAAGTTGTTCCTTGTGATGAACTTTCATTCATCTCGTGCGGCCGCAGAGAGTCTGCCTCCAAATGAAAAGCGTTCACGTGTTGCCGTGCAAAAGATTTCCCGAATGCCGCCGCCTTCAAAGAATGCTAGTGATTAACAACTCTTTCGTGCTTTTATGTGCTCTCGCATTCCCATAACTCAGCGAGTGGCATTTATTTGACTTTGGTACCGATACAGGAAGAAAAATGAATCTTTCATTTACTCGTATCTAATACTTTTTGTAATTATTACTTATATACGAAATACACCGTAAGTAGAACACCGCTCTAATTACGGGTTTCAACACGCTATCTCTGAATGTGAACACAATGTAAAAGAAACATTGAAACACGCATGAAAAGGATTAAAATCAGAGAAATTACAAAGTTTGCTTACATTTTGAATGAAGTTTGTTATAAAAATTTTATTTAAATGATGTAATAAAACGAGAACATAAATCACAATTATCATCATTATTATTCCTTCAATGATAACAGGAAGACTCTAATTATATCCATTTTAATAATTATTTACAAACAAAAACAACCATTACCTAACCGTACATAACCGACTAGCCGGGAATCGCCACTCCGCCACCGTATCCGGTAATTATTTGTAGACCAAGAAGAAGACCAGGGGACCGATGGAACAGAGACATCATTCAGTATGTAGGGGTAACATGGCAAAGAGAACCTCAGAATAGAGACAATTAGAAAGAGCTTGGGGAGGCCTACATCCGACATTGGATTGAAAGTTTCTAACCGAGGTTTACCGTAATAGAGGTTGGATTACACATCATTTCTCTGCTGCTGTTCCCTTAGTCATTCTCACAAAATTTCATGCCTTTCGATATAATGTTATCAATCTAAAATCCTCATGATACATCTCTGTATATGAGGAGCTCTTGTCCTCTTTTATATAGAAATTTTGCTTTCATTGCGCGAAGTTCATCCTCATTTTATTCCCTTTTGCCGATGTCATTATCTTAGCGGTAATTTCTCTTAATAATACACCATAAGTCCATATATAAATGATACATACAGTCATCAGAAAAAATCCTTACGTTTGATTTAATTTCGCATAGTTAAATCGTCAACTTATTTAAATAAAAGCAAAGGTCATAATAACCTCCTTTTTAATACTTCTTAAAGTTTGCTTTTTTACTGAAAGTATATTTTGAGGTATTCCAGGGAAAATAAACGTGATAAAACTCCCTACGTTTGATTATATTTCTTTTGTTAAATCTTCAACAATTATAAGTAAAAACAAAGGTCCTAATATACCACCTTGTGTAACTCTGATTTTTAGAGCTATTTTATCTAAAAAAACTGTTCACATTTTCAAATCAGCCAAATTAACATATGCAAATAGGCAACACATAGGTAAAATAATTAACGGGTCTACTTATATATAAATAATAATGTCGTTATTCCTTTATAGAAGGACGTAAAATCGAGCCCGAGATTATGAAATGAATAAAAAGCAGCTCGGTTTTCGCCTTGTGGCACTAAATATAGTTTCGCAGATTTCGAAAATGTTCGATCTTCAGATAGTTGCATTTCCTTGCGATGGTCTCTACGATAGTGGCGATGGCGTCCAATCCCGAGGGGGCAACGGATGACGGCGCTGCATGTCACAGGGGGTCACTGATGCAATTAAGGAATCTCCCGTGACGGATCCTCTCTCTAATGCATATCCAGGCTCTAAATCACGGTAACCCTTACTTTTATTCCTTCCTTACAACGCAGAATGTGATTTGTGCATCCGGAGAGATGGATGTTAGATACTTTCATACCTACCTAAAATAGAGAGTTTCTTCGCCTACGAAACGAGAGAATTTCATGCTCAGTAACGTATCTTTCTATTCGATGATCTGATGATACTTTAGAACCAAATCATCTCCGGACTGAAGACGGACGAGTTATGGCGTTCTCATAAGAAATACATGTAAAGCCTACGTTTATCGCTCGCAGGAATCAAATGCTTCCAAAAAATTAATTGCAAAGAATCGCATGAAGTCGAGACAAACTCAGCAAAGAAAATATTTTCTTGTTTTTGATTATAGATTTCCGTTACAAATCACACAAAATTCGATGATACTCCGAAATGTCATCAAAATTCACCATTTTCGAATACCGTATACAGTTATGTGAAGAAAATAAATCCTTAAAGACTTTTTCACCTGATTTCTAAGTCTTGACAATGTAGCGATTAGATAAAGATATAAAAATTCCAATTCTGCATGTATTTCAGTTATAACTCAAAGATATAAAAACATTTTATTTGACTTCGATTAAAAAATTCCACGGCAGTGAATTAGATTTCGTTCAATAGGAAGCCCCTTGGGAAATGTATAGTATCTGTTAATAGCTTAAGACTGTGTTACAGAAGGCGATTGAAAATATTTTAGTCATTTACTAATTAAAACAAAAAACTAGATTAAGATTAATTCTCCTCTCTTTAAACAAGATGCATTATGTCTTCTTTCTGTAATTTAAAAAAAAGCGAAACTTTTAGATAAATAAAATGATTCATTTAACAGGATCCTATTTTCAACATCGCTCCTCCACGGATCAGATAGAATTCTTAAGTGTCTCAGAAAGAGTACACACACATAAAAATATAATATTACTCACGTACGTAGGTAATTACACGTATTTACTTACACTTACGTATAATATTTCAATCCACGCAAATACACTGCAAGCTGATAATTTCTGGGAGTGGAAAAGTTTGCTTAAGTAGTCATACACACCGCAAGTAATTTACCTTACATAAATAAGGTAAATTGGGAATATTCGAACTATTTTCTCTTTTTGTGATCCTACCCAGTTGAAACTAAAACGTCGTTTAGTTAGGACTTATGATTGAATGAGAATATAGAGCGGATCATTTAAACGTTAGTAAAGCCTTAAACTTCATAAAGCGTACTCTTAGAAAGTCAAGGAAGGAAATTGAAGAGGCTCTGCATATATATCTTACGTTACGTTGGAATAGAGGAGAACAGATCGAGGAAAAGGTTAGCGCTATTTTTTTAAAGGAATTCATGGAAGTTCAGTCGTTTAAGAAATTGCGAAGAAAAGTTACGATTACAGAAGTTTTGGATTCGAAAGACCACAGGCATAATGTTTCATTAGTGAAGCAACGAACGAATATAAGTGAATTTTGGTTTTTAAATCGCGCTGTTAAGGAAGGGAATAATATGCCTGCAGTAGTCTTTGAGCCCTTCACTAAAAATCACAGGAAGTTCACAAACAGAATATTTAGTACTTCTACGGGTGAGCTATCGGTTGACAATGTACAGGAGTAGGAGGGATCGCCTGGTTGGGTGAGGTACGGTGGGCACTTGTCCCAGCGACCGCTACGGTGGCCCTGAAGGTTGCCAGGAACCCTAAATAAACTTCTGTGATCAATAAGGGATGCATAATAATGAACAATAGTTGATCATTAATTTGTATCGGATAGTATTGCTTTAACGTTAATATGTATTATTGCAAGATATCTTTATTGAAAGAGCGCATTGTTAATATTGAAAATATTCTATTGTAATGATCAATAATTTTGTATTAATGCAATCAATATTGCACGGAGTATTGTATTTTTATATAGGATAGCATCTCAATCAATGAAGTTTACACAGGAATAGTAACATAATAGTCTCTTTTCATGTAAATTTCACTATTTCAGTCATAAAAACTAATCTCGAAAAATAATTTGAATGCGAATCTCTGGACTAAGGAAAAACAGGAAAAAGTTAACCACAATCTTTGAGTTGAAACCAATCGCAAAAATCACGTGGTTAATAAGATGTGGAGACAATAGCATTCCCAGCATAATTTGTGCCACCAATAATGTAGCAGGGATAAATTAGGGAAAATAGTAAAAATCTATATCAAATTAGAAATGAAGGAATCGAGGCAAAGATGAGAGGAATGATCGTCTGGAATAAAAAAGGGGTGAATTACAGGTTAACCTAAGGCCTTTATCCGTGAGATTGGTATCATTGCTCATTCATCACAGCAGCAAGTTGGCGACGTGGGGATAGCAATGCAGCCGCCCATTCATCATCTCCAGGGAGAAATATGGCGAGAGGGATCTTTGGCCTTATGAACCATCTCCATTCCAATCCTAACATCCACTGTTTACTACATTTACATGATTCCCATTCTCCAATCCAAATATACCACGCCAATCACATGCTAAGCTTAGCACTCATCTGAAAATCTGTCAACGAAAAACGCTATTTGTTTTCATGGAGAAACGGAGTGAAAGATCTAAATTGTAGTAAAATCCATTCATCAGTCATATCCATGATAAAATATACGAGCGTTATTTCTTTCAAAGCTTTCTTTAACGGAGTCGAAATATTAATTGTTTGCATTTTTAACTGAATGATAGCCTTTATTTTAACGATTTTCACTGCGCATAATTCTAAACATTTCAGTCAGATCATATATAATACAATTCTGCTTCTGATGCAAACTTTGAGTCAAACATGCAGATATACTTTGTTAATAAATGACGAACGAATTTATAAGGTCTTTTACAAGGGTTAAGTTATACAGTTATATTTAAATGCATTTTGAATTTCTGGTAGTTAGATATTAAGATAAACCATACCTGCGGTGAATTGTTGATGAAATGGATTGATTTAGTCCGTTGGATGAAAATTAAAGAGTATTCATTTGACAAACACAGGACTTTTATCTAACCATTCCAGTTAACTTCACTTTAAAATCCTACCAAATATGATAAATACAGAAATAGTGAATTAAATGTATCTAACTACATATTCTATGAGTAAATGAGCTGGGGCTGTAATTAAGATGAACACTTTTATCCGACTTTTGGTATTCCGAGAGCTTGATTCCAACGTCTTTCAACGTAAGAATATAGCATAAAGAGAATAAAATATATATCTAAATGAAAAAAATGGCAACGATCCAGATATAAATTTTTCAAACGCCAAATTAATTCAACAAAACACATGCAAACATCGAAAACAGTTTTTTCCGCGTGATGACTGAAATTTAAATACAACATATGAATTTAGTTTCATTTATCGGAGCTGAATCAATATTAACTTTCAATTTCGGACTAACGGAGTAAACATCAACGGCAGAGGTTATTAATTGGGGACCTTTTTTTTAAAGCACCAAGCGGCGATTTGAAGCTAAAGGCTTATCTTCGTGATAATTCCCTCTTGTCAAAGTCGCGCGAGACTAAATAGATCATGGAATTGGTTTATTAATCTTTGATAGGGCGAAATGTTCACTTATAAAATATCCTATGGGAGAAAGTTACAATCTACGTATCGCAAACTTTTACGATTCATCTTCCCAAAATAGATTTTAGTTACCTTAAGCTACTAAGTAATAGCTTACTATGGAAATTATGTNTGAGGCAATGAACTGTGGCAGTGTGAGGAGGGGGTACATATATATCCATATATATACATATATACATATATATACATATATAAAAACATAGTTTCATGCATATGTATCAACCCTTCTATGCCGAGTTTGTTCGCGTTCGATTAAAATAAAAATTTTTCATCTCGGGTTCAATCTATCGGAAAGACGTTATCTGTGGCAACGTGAAAGGGACACGTGATGGGTTGGCATCCCGTCCAATATCGCACAGTCACGCATTGTTCCACCTTAAAAAAAAAGGAAGAAGGAATGGGGATGCCACAATGCTTGTCTTGCATAGCTTTGGCAATGTTTTAAAGGGAATGCGATGTAATATGTGTTAGCAAAGTTGCAGAAAGATTTCGAGGGAGAAGTAAGTGTACCTTCATCCTAGAGATTAATCTACTCAGATACATGATTGATAGTTTAAAACAAGAGTTAATTATGGACGAATTTACTTCGTGGGATATAAGAAAGGTTTTCATTGAGGTACAGAGCTAAATCGTCTATTCATTTGTCTTGTTTCAAAGTTCTGCTCTATATGAGAGTAAGCACCGCTTGAATCAAACTTTATTTACCCTCTGTAACCTACTGTGACTACCGAATAAAAATTCTGCCTAAATAAACTTTGCAATTGTTTTTTTCGATAGTATTTACTTCGACAACGCTAGCGGTTGGCATAGTTTGACAGTTTGTAACAAAGCATTTATCAAGTAATGTTTTATTTAATCCACGTTTACACTTCAGCTGTGCTCTTTTAAGATTTTGATTAGCGTCTCTTTTAGTATTAATTTTTATACTTAATTTTTCCCTCTTTTAGAAAAAAAAGTAAGTTCAATTAAATAAAAATAGCCAAAATTTGCGGCACACTAAATCGTACACTACGGTTAATAGACAAAAGTGTTATGCATAAAAATTCGGACCGTATTAATTACTTTGAAGAAGACTCATTAAACGATAAAAATGTGTTTTGATGATAAATAAATAGTAATGAACTTGATAGAATACATAGAGCATTTAGAATGCAATATTCCATCGTATGATGAAACTCGGAAGTCATGCGAAACTACAACCACTTCGGGAAATTCGTAGAAAAAACTGGGCAAGAATGCATTTAAATGAGATATTGATATTTCAAATAGTATCCCTATTGCATAGTAATCAGCTACTTCGGTTCCCGATGTGCCTCTTCTCTACGTACTTTTGTATTCCGTCATTCGCTTCATCTCCGAATCCGTCCTTCAAATTCTCCGTTATCTTCCTTTTATCTTCCCTTACACATCTCCTTCCTGACATTTCTCAACAAATACTTCTCAATATGAGAGGAAATTCCTCTCCAACTCCTTGAAGCACATCTATTTCCTCACCTTCTCATTCCTCACTTCATTCATCACCTTCTCATTATACCCTTTCTCATCCTTTTCTAACAATTTCGTATGCAATACCCGCCACGCGTAAATTGCAGCGCAAAAGAAGAAATTTAAGCTTATATTACTTATGCTATATTAGACGAGTTAAATTAAATATTATTTGAAGATGATTTAGAATATATGTGTAATGCACTTTCATAAATATAAAGTCCCACTTATGTATCTCTTGGAATCTTAATTCTTTTCTAATAATCTGATTTCATCTTCATCTCTTTCGGCGCGTGGCAGGGGGTGTAAACACCAAGCGTTTGAATTTATTCTTAAGCTTATTGTTGTCGCGTATCGTTCGAGGAGAGAATGAGTCCTTGAAACGACTTCTTCCCGCATCTGTTTCTCTTATTTTACACTCATTGTCGGGACGGCCGAAATAACAGAAGAGGGTCGCACAATACCGATTTATGCAAATTGACTTTCTCTGAATTTATCAAGCAATTGCTGTCTAACTTCTAATCTCCTTTATTTTAAGTATTCCTAACCTATGTCTGAGAGAATATTCGTAACGCTTTTAAAGAAATCATATTTCTTTTCGTTGCAATTTTTTATGTGAATAACTAACCTGACACCTAAATAACAAGTGACACTAAAGAACCACTAGCAGATGCCTAAAATGAAATATTCTCTGACCCGGAACCCGAAACCCGTGCGTACATTTGCAGGAGACATCGGCAAATAAAGAGCTTCCGGATAGCCAAGTGGGCAACGCGTTCGACTTCGGTGAAAGCTGTCCTGGGTTCGATTCCCGGTGGGAGTCTGCGAAATGACCTGCGTTAAATATTCCTCCATATGAAAAGTACTGGAACTGGAATCATATTGTTACGTACCCTTAGGTTCACGGATAAGTCAGCAAAAATAGCAAAAACTAAAACACCACCCTTTATTCTAAGAACTTTTATAAAGTCCACCTTCTGTTCACCGCCCTTCCCAGATGTCTTCCGTCATCTCTTTTCCAACAATCACGCCCTTTCGTGTCCTCAACTGTCTCGTTGCTACAACACTCGTTTCCACAACTGTCTCGTCGCTACAACAATATGTTATCTCCTTGAAACTTTAGGGGTAGTTAATGGAAGAGTTTCTGAATCGTAATTTAAAAAGAAATCTACCTTAATGATTCTGGGTTTGCTGCTAGGACGGTTCAAATTTTGCCCGTTTAAAATACATGGGGAGGATTTCAATATTTTTGTAGCACTTTACAAATAGATACATTGCTATAACTCGGTTTGTGGATATGATTTGTGCCATTGTAATAAATTTTAGGTTGACCACTTCCCAATCCCTACTTGCTTCGACACCAGGGCGTGTCAAATTATCCTTAACGAGTCTAAAGGAAACTCGAAATTCTTTATCCCTGAACTTCCGGAATAGATTGCTACTGAAATCTTAGGTTGTTATAAAAGACTATGCCGTAGCGTATTGAGTAATTACACTTCCCTGAATAGTCCTTGGTTCGACACCAGAACGGTATAGATTCACAACGAGATTTTATAGAAAAATGGAACTTTGCAACACGACAGGTGGGAAATTTCCTAAGTTCGCAGTATGAAAGCAAATTTTACACACATGATAATGATTAGCGCTCAAGCTAGAGCATAAAGCGACATTTAATTTCGTCCACCTTAATAACGATAAATTGAATTTTTCTTGGATTAACCATACATGACTGCATTTAGACAGAATGAAATTCTTAATTAATTACCATAATTTTAGTCTGTGCCAGTGTTTCTGTAGTGGTTCGAATCGGCAAAATGTTCTTCCGCTAAACTTCGCCGCGATGCCATCGATTCCGCAATCGGATGCGAGGGATTTATTTCAGATTTGCCTCTTAGCAGACTCCGGAGTGAGGATATCTCAGCAGTGCGGATTAAAGCGGCTGAGCAGCACAATCGATTAAGCTGCCGCTCTGATCTTCATCTGAATGCATCACTCACTCTGTGATTAACTCTCTTTTCTAAAAGCGGCAACTGGAAAAGGGTTTCGAAGAAGATATTTCTCTAATTATCTTTCTCGACTAGAATCAGCCGTGTTTATGTATTTGTTTTTACGAGATTGATACCCTCAGGTATATTTTAAGGAGGTTCTAATGAGACGTACAGCAGGTTATCTAAGGAGATTTAAAAGTTAAAGGACAACTTTTATTTGTCCCAACTTGTTTTTTGCATTGGCTCCAGGAATTCGCACTGTGCTCGCGCATTGTTGTGAGGTGGTGAAGGTTGAGTGCGTGAGCGGATGCACGATAATGCACTTAAAAAGAATGCATGAGAAGAATGCGTCAGAAACAGGAGAAAAATGTTTAGGAGAGACTGAAGTGAACTGACTCAATCAGTGACTGAAGGTAACGATTGAATGAAAAATATATTAATTGACTTTTTGTTAAGGCAAGGTTAGGCCAAATTGGCATCTCTTCTACTGAACCTCAATAGTCAATGCACAAGTAGGTGATTAAATATTTAGAGTAAAAGATATATAACAAAGAAAAGAAAAAATATTGAGATTGTGGGGAAAATCTCAAGAGAATGGGACAAAAACTTCGCTGAATGAATGACGACTATAAGAAAAGCAACGTGACCAATATAAAAGTCAATAGTGTACCTTACACTGGTGTGGAAACACATAAAGAATGCAGAGTTTTTAAAAGTACTTCGACAACAGAAGTGATTTCGCACTAAGGACCACCTTTGGGAGTCAAACGCGGCGCCATTCCAACCAATGCGAACGCGCTACCTACTTGGCTATACGAGAGCCTCAAAAAGAATGGATTGAAGAAAATGACTATGAGTCTGAAAGCTATGCGCACGGTTCTAAAATTAGACAAAGATCTGGAGAGAGAAGGTTGAATGTTGATAATCAGGTGCAGAAAAGTTGGATAACGTTTTCAAAATAAAAGAGAGTTACTCAAATGATGAATAAATGTGCGGAAGTAAAGTAAGGGTTTGGAAGTGTTTTGAATAACAGAAGCAAGTAGCACGCTTATAAAGTAAGAAAATAACGAGACTGATAAACACTTATTTTCTTAATCTGGCTAAAACACAATGAAGACACGGAATCTCAATTCATAACAAATAAGAAAGAGGATTCATAGGAAAGAGATATCATCCAAACTATTAAATGAGTCATCAATGTTCAGTTGTAAAATCATTTTTGTACTTCAAAGTCCTGCGTCGCGATAGCGTCTCTCTATAACTGCACGAAAGGCACGATCTGACTAACACAGAATTTAAATTTGACGATCACAAAAGCAAAATGTGTGTATGAAGATCATGAAACAGTAAACAACTATTCGAAATACTCTTAGTTTTGAATTCATGAAAACAAAACACCAACATCACAATAGTAAAAGCAAGAAGACATCAACTAGATCGATACGTACACCTGATCTTTAACTCAATCTATTTGTACCACGTAAAATTACATTTTGATCTGATTCTCAGCTACTCATCGATCGGCAATTTTCATTAAGTTTCGGAATTCGCGAACAGTAGCCTAACATTTGCCAGAACGTATTCATCATCCTTGTACGTTCCATCCGAGTTTCGACAGAAGAGAAAAGCGATTCCGTTGGCACCCCTGCTTTAGTTTCGCCCCTTTCCGAATTGACCGCAGCATTACGATTCCCAGCATCACAAGGGAGCAGCGCCCCGTAGAAACGGAAATTTTTCCTCTGAACCCAATTACTATCCAATTGTCCTGAGTCAGCCTCCCTCTTCTCCTTGGAGACAATCCCGAGATAGGCGTGCAGAGTTGGGAGCACTTCCTATGTCCGACATAATAATGTTTAATACATAATTATCCATCAATAACACTAGAGAACCGAGGGTACACAAGCTTAATAAGCATGCTTCTTGAGTGCAACCTTTATCGATATTTAAACTTCAGCATTACTTCGTTTAATCAAAATTTAAACACCGCACACTACCAAATACGTTTACTTGACATTTACATCGTTCTCCCAACTAGCAAGATTTAAGAAGAGAATCCCCTTTTCCTCAATCATTCCCGTTCTTTCTTTCGCGAATCTCATGTATCTCAGTCTAGGCGACGATAGAATAGACAATTACTAGCAATTAACTTAGTAACTCCATTATTCTTCTTCCATTGTTTCACGCGATGAAAGTAAAGACTCCAAATCTAAACCAAATAAATGTGTAATTTATGAGTCTTTTCATGGAAAATCATCATTCATAACCTGATGCGATGGAGCATTTAAATCATAGCAGCTAAAACGTCGATGGAAATATTAGCATCATAGCAGCTAAAACGTCGGTGCAAACCCTAATTCTCTGCAATTAACAAACCAAAATAACTATTCTTACAAATAGCAAAGCATATTTCTCTATATACTAAAAAAATTGGATTTTACCTTTCTAAATGAATAGTAACTTAGTTTGGAAATATTCCTATTAAAACGAAGGGAAAAGATTCAATCATAGCAGGAGGAAGTTTTCCTCAGAGTAAAACTATCAACTTTAATAAAATATTCAAAACTGTATATTGATAAATTATTTTGGCATTTATGAAATAATATCAAGTTGAATATGTTAAATTTTTATTATGTGGTAATATGACATTAATGGTTGGGAAAAATCCTTGCACCTTAGTAGCTATTACTGTATCTATTAGTATATCTTAGTAGCTATTACTGTATCTAGCTTTGTTGTTATTGTAATTGAACTAGGCAAACATACTGCCGTATTGAGATGCATAAGTAAGCTCGCGATTTAAAAGTTGAAATTGATGTATGAATCGATACAAATGTAATTATATATATTCTATATCTATTCTCTCTAATGTATTTTTCCAAGCCACACGCCACAGGCCGTTTGATTTAAATGTAAACGTTAACTTGTAAAGACCTTGTCACTTGACTTGTAGCCAATCTTTACGGATTTCAACAGCAAAAACAACAGCAATAATAATAATACGATATAGCTCAGAAGAGATATATAATGATTCAATGCACATATTCACTAAACATTCTGAAAATCTGTTTAAAAATCAAAGAAAAATAAACAAGTAATATCAAGTAGGGGGTAAGTTTAATGTTACTAATGAACGATGATAAGCTTTAAAGCGTTCTTCGAGCACATTTTATAGAATTCCATCCAAATGACGCAAAGGAATTTATCTACCAAATTCGAATCTGATTCCAGAGAGAATACCTTTTGAATTAAACATTTTTAATCATAAACTAAATAGGGAATACCTAGGAGTAGAACGTGCGAAGACATGTTACGTGAGGAGGGTGAAATGGATCTGAGAATTGGTCTCTTGGTTTTGAAGGGAATTGGTGTTGGGGATGCTCTTTCTTCTGTTCCCCAGAAATTCCAATTTGGATCAGCGTTTAATAATGCGACGGCAGCGCCCCTCCTCCGGTTGCACTGCGAGATTAACCGGTTGCAGGCGAAAGAAAAGATCCGATTGGTAGAGGAGAAAACGAGTTTATTTGCGCTGCCATCTATGTTTTTACTGATTGAATCATTGTCTTTACTGATTGAATAGTTGGTGTTTCTAATTGCGTCTCCGTTGTTTCTAGATGAATCACTGTCATTACTTGTTAAATCACTGTTAATAACGATGCAATCAATACTGTTACTGACTGAACCTAGTAAGACTGCTGTACAAGCACGTGAATTCAGCAACTAAATATCCTTAATTATTTTTTCCGTCAAAAACACCCATTTATTGGGCAATCACAGCAGAGGCGTAAAGAGCAACTCGAGCACACACGACCATTTCCTAACCAGAAAAATCATACTAGCCGGGACTCGAACACGGGAACTTTAGGTTGAAGCGGAGTTTGCGACTATATTGACATTACTACTCTAAAGCAACGTCTTATATTCTAAATATTCTCCTTTGTTATTGACTTAATTAATTTTCAAAGTTCAACTACTCCTCTCCCTGAAACACCGTTGAAAATAGCCGACTAACAATTTCAATAATAATGATGCGACTTCATTAGGCGAGAATGAGACTATCACGCCTGTTCTTTATCTAATTATTCGTCGTGTGAAGTTGAAAAGAGACAGCTTGAAAAAAGTGCACATAAGAGAACTACTTAGTGGGTTTAAAAACCTAAGTTAGAACTCAGGAAAACACAGCACAGAAGGAAAACACCCACTAGAAAGGGGAAGGGGCGAATGCTTCGGATACCTAAGCTTGAAAGAAAAGGCGGGTTGAATCATATCCGGAAAGCAAACAATTACTGAGTATCTCACACAATAAAAGTTAGTGTATGTTGTGCATTGATACGTAATTGCTCAAAATACAAATGCAGATTTCAGTAGCAAGTTGTCAACACAGAAGGATATAACTTAGAAGGAGTAAGAGAACGATGTTATATATTTATGTATCCTTAGGATTTATTAATGAAATTCCTGCTGGTTAATACTGGTTGTAAAAATCATGTTATTAGAGTCGCTTCACTTAAGAGTTTTACAACCGTGTGCGACATTACTAATTTCACCTAAGTGTCAAAGAAACATTTTGTCTGGCATCAGTCCAAATGGAAGTTCCCAAAGAATACCTCGAATACTGTGCCAACTGCTCATATATCTTGCATTCCAACACTACACTCTAATCCTTAATCCAATCTCAGATAATTCTGCATAAGCAGACGAAAGTTTGGAAATTGTATTTGATTTTATTTGGTCCATATGAGAGACATTTTTGCCTGAGTAAATAAAAGAAAATTTCACATACTAAAGGCCACTTAAAGAAGAAATTCATCTGCGTGAACTGGAACTTAAAATATTCTGAGAAGTTTGCACGTAAAATCTAAGTCTGAGGGGACAGGTAAACGTGCAGAAAATAAAATAAATAGCTGTGATTTGGATATTTCCATTAATTTTTTCAATGTGGTATTACAAAGTTTCTTCTAATGATTCTAATAAAATGAATAGTGTACAGTTATAACAATAATATTATGAAATGTATCTGAAGCACATTCATAGGACCATAATGTAATGTAATACAAAAGTATAATAAAAACAAATGTTCATACTTACGTATGATTGTCAAAATAATTTGGCATTACATTATTTAATAGTACCGTATTTTCTGGTAAAAAACACGCATCTACTAGATAACACGCATTTTTAAAATCTCTTCACTGTGATGATGTATAGATAACACGCATTTCAAAAATTTCTTCTGTGATAAATGCATTGATAACGCGCATTTCAAAATTGTTATTATGTTGATATTATAAGAAATAGGCAGTAATATATATTGACATTAATTGACAATATTAAAGGGAATAAGGATATATCGAATAAAGATGAAATATTGGAATAATAAGAAATGTGAATAAAAACGGAATAAACAACAATTTACATAATGCAGCAACGATTACAAAAACAAGTTCAACAATTTACATACGCATTTCAAATCAATATACCAGTGGTAACGTCAACTTCTCAAAAGGAATTAATAACTCATGAAGTTAATATCAATATCAAAAAAAAAATTACAGTAAAATTAAATAGATACAAAACTTAATTCTACCAATGTTAATGCCAACCTTTCAATCAAAATAGATAAAACATGAAGAAAATAACACAATAAAATCAATACTATTCAATAATATCATTCAATAATAATCTTTTCAATGTGTTTTTTTTGTTATACTAAAGCAAGAGATTTAAATCCAAACAAGGAAAAGTATCTATGTACAGAATAATAATATTTAGTAGTTATTTTAAAAGTGCATGACAGCTAAGGTCATATCACACGTTAGCCCCCCTTTGGCATTATAACATGATCTATCAAAGTATTTTGAGTAATAAATGTCAAAATTTCAGTTATATAGATACTGCTATACAAAGACGAGATATAAAATATCAGCCATAGTTTCATCATTTGAACTACAATACCTTTGGATCCTCACTAAAATAAGCGTTTGACATTATTTTAAAATTAACTACAAAATCCATAGAACGACGTGCAACACGATTATTCGTAAAAAGTACCTTTTTCTCCTTTCTGTAAATATTAAACTATTGAACGCACGCAGTCGCCTATTTACTCAGAATCCATAATATTTAAATTGGTAATTAAAATTCGAAGAGAATAGTTGTAGCATTATCCAAACGCGAAAATTTCCAAATTTGGAATGAATTCCATCGTTTTGAAATTCTCGAGTAATTAATTACGGGGAACTTTAGTATTCGACAAATTTTAATGCAACCGCAGCAACAGAGTAAAAAAGAGGAATTCACGGTTGGAATTCCTCCCTCATAATTGCGAACTGGACACTTCCGCCATCTTGACCAAGCAGTATAATAATTGGAACGGCCGTCACGAAATTCCAGTTTAATTTTCCAATAATAAAAGAGCGCGGAGTTCGCTCACTCGCGGTTGTTTTATTTAGACAAAGCTTCGAAAAAAGAAGGGCAAACAGCGTTACTAAACGCTCTTTCGTTCCTCAGCTGTTTCATCAATTATGTATCGCCACAACAGTGCGCCATATTTGCTCGGTTCACAGAGTTTTCGCAGATTTTCACGCATATTCCGCTAGATTAATCAATAAACTTCAAAGGCATAAAAACCTTAATTATATCGGGAAAAATAGCTCTCATCCTCTGTCAATTCGTCCTCGATTCTTTCAATCATCGACCTATTACTCTAATTTTAAATAAAAACTGCACCTACGTTTATTATTTCTCAATTTCAATCAAAGTAAATGGATATCGTCCTCGGCTATGAGCGTTAAAAATACATCTCAAATCGTTTATAATGGCCAACGAGGAAAGTATGAAACGTCAACGAAAAGAAGTAGAGGAAAGAGCCAAAGCGTAAAGGAAATTTAAAAACACCTTCAGGTGAAGATGTCAATATCATTTAATTTTAGTTTAAGGTGTGTTCTGTGAGGTTTCACAAAGCCACGCTTAATCGTACCAATTTTATTTCAAGGAAAACGTCTAATTTTATTAAAACGACATTCATTAAATTACCCAATTACATTCTATTAAATACCGAAAGAATGATAATGTTACCAACGACCAAATTAGTTATTGAGGGAACTCAATACATTATTACTCAATAAATTATTTCGGATTTGCTGAATATACTATACATTTATGTTTTCCTATCCATTTGACCATCCATTTCCATTTGATCCATTTGACCGGATCACGTCATCATTTTCCGTTTCATCGTTATCGAAATGCAACTCATTCTATGCACAGTTTCCTATACACACCTTAATTTGTACCGTTACATTTTCTCAAATAGAACAACAACCGATAATTTAAGAAAAAAATGCTACGTTTGCTGAGTATCGCGAGAGTTGTTGTGTTTTAAGTTTCTTTGATAATATCAAACTGTAAACGAATTTCGTTTAATCATAAACACACACGGATCAATAACCTGCTGCAAATGAAATCTAATCACATAAAATTATTACGGAAATGATTTCTGCCGATGTAAATTATTCAAAATTCTATGTATATTTGGAAGTAATCGTCGCTTGTATTATAAATGGCACAAATAAAGCTAATTTTTGATATCATCAATGCTTATTGCGTGCCCAATCAAATCTAAAGTGAAAGGTAAAACGCGTCGTTAATGATTTATCCAAATGAAAAGCGGATTGGTTATGAATAACTCAATCATCCATAGATGTCAATTTAACGATACACAATTTCCTTTCATCTCCGCATATATTTGATTAAACAAGTAGAAAAAAATATTTTTCGATTTGGTTATATAACGATTAACCATCTATTTCGATTTTAACGTATAGGATAGATATTCTGTCGCAATAAGTATTTTTCACATCATTTAACAATTATAATTATACACTATCCCCAATAAAAAGGTACTAATTCTATTTCAGATCTAAGTGATTTGCAATAACTCAGTTATGACTGAAAAGGGGTTGAACTCCTCCCATAGTGGTTTGCGCCGTTAAACACAACGATAAACTGAAAGGGGAAAAATGACTGGGACTCAAAGCCAAGTCGCTCAATTTCCAAGCTTGTATTCTAACCTCTAAACTACCATACCACGTCTCTTCCAACATGGTTGTATAGTGGTTACATTAACTGTCTCGAAAGTAAGACCTGTGTTCGAGTCCCAGTCATGTCGCTATTTTCTATTTCTTTCTTTCATTTGGTTTCAAGGTGCACAATGTGCACTGCACATCTCTATGTACGAAGTTAAATACCCTTTCCTTTCTCTTCTGTATTTCCTTTGAGGAAAAATCCTCAGAAACATCGCTTTGTGAGTCAGCTGCCTCGACGAGGACCTCTGGCGGTGATTGGCGTCACTATGTGGAGCACCACTGTCCTTGCGCATAAAGTATCCTGTTAACAGAATGGTAAAGACGCGACGTGATAGTTTAGTACAGTAGAATCCCGGTAATCCGGACGAATTCAGGCACACGGACGTCCGGATCAGCGGGAATTCCGGATTAGCGAGGTTTTTAAAAATTAACGTAAAACGAGTTATTTTTCTCAAAAGTTGTATTTATAGGTACTACATACATATTTTACATTCATAATTACAACATTTAAAGTAAATGAACGAAATCAGTGTCCAAAAAAGTCCGTGTTTTTCTTTTGCGCGGCCGTTCTTATTTTTAAATCAAATGCGCGGTCTCTTAAACGTCTGAGGAGCATAATTTCGTGTACTTCAAAATTTTGCTCTTCAGCCCACTGTACTGAAGTATTGAGTGCCGCCACAGCCTCAGAATGAGAAATTTGACGGAGTTTATAGGGGTGTCGTCGTCATCATCATCATCTTCTGCTGTTGCCGTCCTGATAATTTCGTCGTCTGCTAAAATTTCGTTTCGAGCCAAACTGTCGTCAGCCTCAACAGTCCACTGAAGGGCTTCAGGATTAGAAATCGGGTTCGAGTTTTGTAATTGATTAATGAGCGGTGCAAGCTGAATTTCTTCAGTTTGCACAGTTTCTTCAACTTCAGAATCAATAAAATTGGGAAGCAAATTTTCCCACGAAATGTCAATCAATAATGTAGACACAGATGCCTAACAGTTAGCAAGACTGAACACGACATCATTTAAATTTACTTTTTTCAGTGGATTTTCCAAGTTTTCATTGTGCACAGGAACATTGAGATTGCTCGTAAGAAGCAACGTGCAATATCTCAGCTTGATGTTTTGAATAACATTTTGATCCATGGGTTGGATCAGCGCAGTCGTGTTAGGGGCTAAAAACATTGCGGAAATTTCACCGTCATCAGTGCATAGTTCTTCTGCGGAAGGATAGCCAGGACAATTATCCAACAACAATAAAGCTCTTTGGGGTAGATTGACGGATTTCATATGTTGTCGAACTGTTGGAACAAATTCTGTTTTAAACCACTCCAAGAACAATTCTCGTGTGACCCAAGCGTTTTCTTGCTCACGATAGCATACAGGGAGCGTGACTGACTTGAAGGCTCGGGGTTTTTGGCTGTTCCGACAACAAACAAAGGAAGCTTATGTTTGCCAGCCACATTCGCATACGGCATGAATGTAATCCTTGCTTTGATTACTTTCCTTCCTGGTGCCACTTTTTCATTAAGATCAGCTAAAGTTTTTTTAGGTAACATTCGCCAGAACAACCCTGATTCGTCGGCATTGTAAATTTGTTCAGAACTCAGATTTTCTCATTGATTACACGCAGTAGTAACTCGATTCTAAATGGCTCAATTGCACTTTCATTACTAGAAAGCTTTCCCCCGGTTATTTGGGTTACTTATATCCCCGGTTGACGCCTGATCCCATGACGATGTTTAAATCTGTCCAGCCACCCTTTGCTGGCAACAAAACCCTGGTCATTTTCCATCACTTGTCGGTTAAAAAATAGAGCTTTTTCACAAATCATTTCACCACTCATCGGTACGTGAAGCCGCCGTTGTTGAATAAACCATAAGTAAACGGCATTTTCTAGTGCAACGTTATCTGCCGTTTTCATAGTTTTACGCACCTTTGAACCACTTTCTGTAATGCTGACAAATCTCATTGTGCTGTCCTTATTTTTCTTGATGTCACCAACTGTTGACTTTCCGATTCCGAACGTCTTGGAAATCTCATCGTAGCTATGACCACTGTTTATCAATTTAATGATTTTCACTTTGTCCTCTAATGTGAGGGTTTAATGCTTTCGAGACGCCATCAATCACTTAACAGTCGGACCGGAACAGAAAGACGTAATTTAAGGTTGAAAAAACACGGCGAAAACTGAACGAAGGTACAGAAAATCGAAAGAACCGAGTTACATTGAGGGCGGTAGGGGTTCGTAAGAACGGAGAAGGACGGAAGGGGTTTCACGGTACCTCACAATATAACTTTGTGTATAAATCTCATTCACAAATTCAATCACTCGTCAGTCCCTCGGCTTCATCATCCCTCATCTCACTCGGTAAAGTCATCATTCGTGGCCCGTCATCGGACTTCGCACACAATTTTGTTTGTCCGAAGGTTTTGTTATAATTTTTAATTTGTTATAACTTAATATAGTCAAAATAAAAACTATCAAATAAATTCAATTCCAAATTAATTAAATTCAAGTCAAACTGAGCAAGTTATTTACCACAACATTATTGTTGCGGGTTTGCATAACTCCCCATGGACCGTCCGGATTACCGAGGGTTCCGGATTAGCGCGTGTCCGGATTACCGGGATTCTACTGTAGTTAGAAAACCTGCCCGGAAAGTGGGAAACCTGGGTTTGGGTCCCAGTAATATCACTATTTTCAAATATAACGTGTACTTTATCGAGCATACACGAACAAGTCTTCGACATTAGTTGATTTTTAAAATAATTGAAAGAGCCTATGTCTGAATATGACATTTAAACTATCCGTTTCAATTGAAAGTTATTTAAAATACAATGGATGGTGCCGGCCTTCTCTCAAAATTCCATTATAACAACACAAGGTTACACAGGTTACTGGTTAACTAGTTTATCAGGATAGTATACTTAAATAGTTCTGTGTAGCATTGTGCTGTTAAAAAGCATTAAATACAAATTAATGTGAAAATAACTAACAATCCTATTAACCTCGCTGATTTCCTCGACGAATGAGGAAGCAATTTTCCTGGCTCTAACGGTAGAATATATTTCTTCAAACGTCCCTATACTTGTAGGATTTGCGAAACATTCGTTCTTCGCCTTCTAAAACTCATACAATTCGTCTAGATTTACGGTGTTCTCTTCTCTAAATCAGGAGTTTCTTGGTCTTTCTCTTTATTTTATTATTAAAAAAGGATATGTAACCATATTCACTTTATCGTTCGTAATGCTACATCGCATTTTCTCCTCCACATCTATAAAATTCTCCACATAACAAAGATAAAGTTTCGTTAGTTTCCCCCATAAAGTGAATGTATTGCACCCCCCAAAAGTCTCAATTTATTGGGGTTTTTAGAGGATTGGGAGAAGAAAACCAATTGGTATCGAAAGGAATTCAATCGATTCCACATTTCCGCCCCTTCGTCACCCACTTCTTCCCTTCGGATGCATTGCATCACTTCCGCTCTCACTCCATCCAACACAAATCCCCCCAAGTCGATTTTTTATCTCACTTTCGAATCCCAACAAGAAATATTTACTTTTATTTCTCGGCGTCTTAAAACAAAGGGGCCAGCCAAAGTGAGGACGTAAAATGCTTATTTTTCTTTGACTATCAAAGTGTAGACTTCTGTCAGGAATGTTTCCATCACTTTCACTTTCATGCTGAGAGAAATCAACGCTAGTTTCCACATATAGATCAAGGATGGGGAGGTCTGCTCTCGAGTTGAAGATAAGAAGTTTTTAAAAGTCTTCACTTAAAGAAGCTTGCGTTTACGTCGGTTGTACGAAGTCCAAATTTTTTTGATTGATGCCTACAAAATTATGTTAAAATTTCCTCTCTCTCCCTCTTTCTCCCAGGATCCGAATGTTTTTTATTTTAATCATAAAGCAAATATTGAGAGGACTTATTATGAATAGTTTTTAGATTCCTGCCGACTTTGTTATACCGATCGAGAAATCCGTTACCTACAGATATCGAACGGTTTTAGCGCTAGGCAGCTAGTTTCCTCACAATTGTAGCGAATAAAAGGAAATGCAGTGTTGAAGATACGAAGATGTCACTGTGGTGTGTCTCTTTAAGATATAATAAAGCTTAGCTCTATAGAGTCTACTACCGATTATACGGTAAAAGAGCAATTGAGTGGAACAATATCACAAGGATTAAAGGAAAGGAAAGTGTCTTTGTAGATTGAAAACCTACGGAAAATCCCAAAGGATTAACAAGTGTGAAAAATAGCGACACGACTGGGACTCGAACCCAGGTCTCCCACTTTCCGGGCAGGTATTCTAACCACTGAACTACCGTGCCGCGTTTGTTCTAACGCGGCACGGTAGTTCAGTGGTTAGAATACCTGCCCGGAAAGTGGGAGACCTGGGTTCGAGTCCCAGTCGTGTCGCTATTTTTCACACTTGTTATTCCTTTGGAACAATATCACTTTAGTAAGACTCCAATTATAGAATAAATGCCAATTGCATGAGACGCAATGAATGAAACTTAAGCAGGTGATTCAGTTTACTGCGATAAATAAGCAAGCAAAATGAATCATATTTGACAAAGATAATGATCTATCGGAAGATATGAATTACAAGCTGAATTAATGTGAAGTGATTACTTATGTATAACCACTACGTCTTCTAAAATCTGTCTACGTCCTCCTTATTCTCCATAATGTACAGTGAACCCCCGGGATACGAACTTAATTCATTCCTGGACTTTGTTCGAAAATAGGTCGTATCTTACAGAATTTCTGAATCCGAATCGGTCGTATCTTTCAGAAATGTATTTTTTCCAGTGAAACAACTGAAACCGTTCCCAACTCAGAAACGCAGAACGTTTTCTTTTTTGGTTTTCTAAGCGTTTCCTTTAAAAAAAATACTTAAAATGTAAGTCTCCTTCCTGGTATATGGAGGAATTCGGGAAGGAGGGACAAAAGGTTTGGCCGATACTTCCGCATATATATACGCGAAAATAATCGATGAGCGTAATGGAGTTAATGAGTATGCACCCCCTGCCACACGCCGAAAGTCGGCTTGCAAGTTACAAATGTAGATGCAGACTTCCGGGGTCCTTTCTCTTCGTTACACTTTTTCATCGGAGCTTCCAATCACGCCGCCACTATTGTCTCTATTCCTGAATATCGAAGATATCGTAGATTTTGCGGAATTGAACTACTTTGGAAAATTGGAATCACGGACACCATTATCACGTTCAGCTAAAATTTCTTTTTCATCTCCGTAGTGATACGTTTTCTCTCTTTTAGTGGCCATCATGAGGGATGAATGAAATTCTCCATTTTTTCCACTCTATGATGAGAGATGAGAAAGAACACAGCACTCTGCCGAATAGTGTTTACACTGTGCGTGACTGAAGAAAACTGAGCGTTAAGCTGATTACGCGTACATCGTACGCACCACAGAGCAAACATTAGGTTAGGCAGATATGTACTTGTCGAAACATTGTCAACAAAGTGCTTTCTTTTGTCGAAGGAGCGATCTTAACCTGAGAGAAAAATTGTTCACAAAAGTCGGTTGTATCCGTAAATTGAGGGTTCACTGCCTAATCAAGGAAACCATTCTGCACAACACACTCATATTTTCGTTTAAATTAAGTACTTTAAGCATTTAACGCATTAAAAGAATCGCTACTAATTACGTATGTGCAGTGTTCCGCTATGATACGAAAGCTGTCTGCATTTTGATTACCGATTCGAACACCATGTTATGATTATAATCTAAAAGGCTGCAATGTGGAACGTACTCTTTGGTGGCAACCGAATACATAATTATACATCATTCCTCGATCATAATCGAACAATTGCAACCCCAAAATAACACCATAAATCAATACAGGTACAACTATGAAATCATAGAGTCCACTTATGTGAGGGGGAGAAGTATTCTCCCTGGAATTCACCCAAGTCGGGAGGAAAACCCTCCAAAACGTCCCGAAGGCAGTTCGTCGCACAATTACAATTACAAGAATGTATGCAATAATTACAACTACTACCACAACCTTATCATCACACATTACGATACTAGTCAATTGCAGATGTATTTTCATGGCATACTTTTTACATTACATTTACTTTCTATTTATCCGGTTTATTCCTATTCTATTTATGAAGACGATAGGGGATTGTGTACATTACACAAAATATAAACGATTCGTAAAATTTTCAAATGATTGAAGTCTAGAGAAACGTGTGAGAATAGTGAAACTGGTATGTTAAATCCACCGCATAGTATGCGTTTGAAGGACGTATGGAAACATTCCTTAGGCCGCTGGGTGTTCCTCCGCTTTCATCAGCAAGAATTTTCTGCGTTGCCAGTAATTACCTAAAAGGAGTGTAGTGGCTGTGGAAGAAACAGAATGCCGCCGAAAGATAGAAGAATATGAAGGAAGGCAATTCAATGTCAGTGTGTCGAGCACTCGAAATGGAGTCCTCCAACTGGACACACACATCATCTTTCCATCGCTGAGAGCGCCCTCGACTCTCCTTTGATCTCCCCTCCTTTACGAGGGTCTCGGATACGGTTTCAGACCCTTTTGATTGGGACCCTTTGCTGCGCTCGATATCCTAATCGATTGCTTGGGAATGTTGTTTCAGAAGGAGTCCTATTCGACCACTCTCCATTTGACTCCGATGCTTCCATCTGGAGGGCTCTTCGAGAGTTATGACTCATACATTAGATATCACTGAGTTGCCGTAAAACTGCTCTTATTAATCGTCAAATATGCATGAATGCGCGTGGATATGAATGCAAAAGTGATAAGTACTGGGAATAGAAGGGAAATGTCGCAAAAAACGAATTAGATCGATATCATCATCATCAGTCATTTTCAATCTGACGTCAGATGTTGGCCTTCCCAACCGCTTTCCAATTCTGAATGTTCTTCTCGTTGCCATGTTACCCCTAAGTACTTGATAATGACTCTGTTCCATCGGTCCTTTGGTCATCTTCTTGGTCTCATCACATATCTTGGTGTCCAGGCGAGAACTGCTGATGCCAAGCGACTGTCGTTTCTTCATCTTGCCATGTGGCCTGCCAACATCCATTCCGGTGATCTTACCTTAACTGTGATGTCTGTCATTCCAGTCCTCATCCTCATTAGGTATTGCGTTTCCTGTATCTTCTTGTGGTTCCAAGCATACATCGTTCCATACTTCTTCACGTGAACGAGTGAAGTATTTGCTTACGTGAGTGGATACTGGGGTAGGGTTGCCATGAAAAATAACTTTCCTTAGCGAATGATATGCAAGCATTTATATTTTGGCGCATGACTTTTTACGCGTATATTCTTAAAAACTATATACATTTATTTGGTTTGAACTCAAGAATTTTAATTGCTGAGTGAAGGAAAAAGTTGTAGATAGATGGATAAGGGTGACTTTGCGCAAGATGGTGCGCACGCAGGAAAAATCCCAAGGAAGAATGGACAAGGAACATTTTTCCTTGGGATTTAAAAATACGTTTTACGTTTTGTAACGGGTATTTTTGAATGTCGAGATAAATATTGCAAAGGAGCAATTACTAAGAAAACCCCAAGCTATGGAATGTAAGCGAAGACGATCAATTGCAAAGTAATTCAATTATGGCCAGCTTCGAATTTGACACATTTTCCATATTCCTGGTGACTAAACCATCACATTCAGGTATATTTATACTCTAGATGAAATGTATAGAAGATATCACCCTTGCCACTATGTCACAACTGCGCAATTTGGAAATAATCCGGAACATTTTCAATGGATTGAAGGACAAAAAAACTCTTTGAAACTGCAACTCCACTCAGAATATTAGATGAGATTTCGCTCTTCTTCTTTTATTCCGACGTGAAAGTGATACAAAACTCTGTCGACTTATATTTTTTAATGAACACGGCGTTTAATCTCCTCGAAGATATCTTCAATTGGAAATCGTTTCTTTCATCCCTTCGATCCGCACAAAAAGGTACCAATCTGCTAAATTACTCGGAACAAGTCATCAACTGCGATTCACATTAAAGTCTTTTGATCTCCCCACATCTTTAAAACCAACGGAACCGCAGGGAAACCAGGAAAGTTTGGAGATAAATTTTTCCGGGCGAGTAAAAGCGGAGGGATGACAAAGTAAATAAATCCGTCCCGTTTTTCATTTGTTTTTAACCCATCGGAGATAAGGGATTATGAACGCTTAAGAGAAATTCCGTTGGCAGGGCCTTGAGAGAATTTTAACAGCGAGGAAGACGTGCGCTGATTTCAGAACTCTCGGGCGGAAAAAAATACATCCTTTTTTCGCTGTTTCCCCAAAGAAATCTTGGGGAAGCAAATAAAAAAATCCGATTTGGGATATAAAAAGGGTAAGTTTAAGGGTTCTGCGAATAAAAACACTTTAAGGAAAACACACACGTGATACCGAATTGGTGTTTGCCGTGAAATTGAATAAACTTCGGCGGCGGAACGAGCATGTTGCCTTCAAAAAGAACAGCGTAAAATATTCGTTCGGTTCCCGTGTTTCAGTGAAATTCAACGGTCTCTCTTCGAATGTTAAAATACACGGAGGCAATGGAAATGCAATTTTTAAGTCCTTTTCCCACGTCGCCTGTCCAGAGAAAGAACTCCGTTAAATCATGAAACATGGAGAATCAGCGAAGGTTACATCAGGGCTCTATAGGTCACGCGGACACCGAATCGTATTCATAAATGTAAAAATAAAACTGTGCTGAATAATACAGGCACAAAATAATTATTTAAAATCTGAGAAAGCGCAATCTGTTTCGAGACAAAATTAAGCGATGGTCACCAAATTGAATCGATACCGGTATCGAATTTCACAGCTTTTTCATATCTATGTAGACCAGTAACAGAATTTTATTCTTTCATCTGAGAAATCAAATCAAACTGAAAAGTAAAATTGTTGTTAATTCTCCGGCCTGTTGAAAAGTGAGCAATAAATGTAAAATAAAGCAAATGTATGTCGTCTCGTTATTTTAGATCTCCTCTACTGTAAGTCCGATATTCAATGTAAGAATAATTTGCAAGAAAAAGTTGATTTAAATGAAACGATTATCGCCATACTACTTATCCTAATAGTAGATATTAATTAAAAATAAAATTGCCGGTATATGTGAAAGTGATACTGAGAGGAGAGTACAACAAGAGAATGGGTTACTTTCATGTCAAGGACCCAATGATGATAGTAATAATAATAGTAAAACGTCTTTGTTGAAGGTGAGATTGAGACTTTCAAGTCTCTTATGGCATCTAACCCTTTAATAAAGATAATGGTATGTTGCGCAAAAAAATACTTCATGAATTACTTTATTCATTTATCACCTCATTCTAAATATTTTTATTTGAATATACCAATACTATTTCCATAGGATTTCATAGCAGTGCTTCTAAGTACTCATTAAGTTTGATTTGCTGAATAAATGCAAAATAAGGATCAAAAGAGAATGCGTGGTCACTTCAATTCTATTCTAATTAATGCAGGTCAATAGTGAGATAAAAATAATTAGAAGAGTATATTTATTATACACTCAATACTTTAGTATACGCGTATGTCAAAATTAATGTAGAAACTCAAGACAGTCATGCTAAAAGAGTGGAGATAAAAAAATTGAGAATCTTCAAGAATACACGAGTGGTGTAATTGCAGGGCCTTGCAAACACGAACCCATACCTACATATTTGTTTTCTTTCAGTCCGTCTTTTGATATAGACAGAGGTGTAGCCGGGGGGGGGGCAGTTTAGGATGTTAACCCCCCCCCTGGGCCAAAATAGGTTTTAAATAATCGAGGTTAAGGGAGGTGTATTGTAGTTGTGTTACTATTTACAGTTACACACCACTGCTAAATGAAAGTGAATATATTTAAATATAAATCTGATTTCATCTTTATTACATTTAGGGCGGATATTAGCCTCTCCCAGAAATGAAGGCAACTTTGCGTTTATTCCATTACTCAGAATCCTCCGAGAGACAAATCCTGGCTACGCCCCTGATTTAGATATACACTATATATTAATCCCTTAGTGCAAATTACATGATCTGCACAACGGGTTTTATATTCACAATGATGTTGGCTCTATATTTTTGCAGAGGACGATGCAAAGATGATAACGCTTTTTATTAGATTAGAACGCGAATGAAAAATTTGATTTTCTAAATTACCGACAAAAATTGGATCAATAGAGTTGAGAGGGGTGAACACATAATGATGTCACTTTCTTGACGTTCTTTGTGTTGAAAATGATTTAATTATGGACGAAGCATTGCTCTGCGAGATGAATGATTATAAAAAATCCCTCATCCTGTATTTGGATGTTGAATTTGAGTACTTTCGAACGAGGACGTTGATTTTAGTTCGTGGATAAGGAAAAAATGCAAGAAACTATATGTCTAATAAACATAATGTGTATAGCATAGCAAGGGCCTTTTACCGAGCATTGCCAACAAGTAAATAAGTCAAGGGAGAATGGCCAAGTCAGCAATGGTTCTCAAAGGTGCTATAAGAACCCAGAACATGTTCGTAGATTCTAACGCGACTTTGTTTCAAAACATTTCATCAAAAGATAGAGTCACGTCATAAAGAAAGGTAATCAAGTCAAAAGTTCTGTTAAAAATGTATTCGGCAAAGAGGTAATGAGACAGGGTTGCACCCTCCCGAAGATTATTTAAAAGGAAAGTGATAAAGGCTCCGACTGAAGTTATTTAGGATACTTAGATAAAACATCAAATGACTTATTATAGGCAAAATGATATATAGACAAGTTGTTATAAACAAGAAAATTATTGTAAAAAAGGCAACAATACGAACGCGCAACTACAATAATATTTACTATAAATTATAGAGCAAATCAGTAACGTTGCCATAAAATTATATATAAGTATAAATAGTCTTGGAAGCACTGTCTCGTGAGGCGTAATTAACTGAGCAACTGAGGCTTATCTCCACTTTATCGAACGAACAGCTAAGAACGGTTTTCTACGACCCAAAATTAAAAGCTTCCTCCCAAGAGTTATTAGGGCGATGAAGAAAACCACATGACGAACACCTAATGAAAACGCTTTTGATGCCTTCATTATAAAAACGCCGTCACAAAATCCGAGGCGAAATAGTTTTTCATAAAAGTGGGAGTATATGAAGTCCCTTTCGGGCACCGTTTCACCAGTAATAAACACCTTGGCTGGAGGCAGCGAATGCTACTCACGCCGTAAAAATGTAACCAATTCCCTTCTCCTTATCGTCTTTCCCCACTTCATTGCTCTTCTTATCTCATCCTCTCCCACACCTCATTTCAGCAAATTAGAGAGAGAGCGTCGCTGTGGAAACATTTCAACTGCAAAAACTCTCCCAGAATAAGAGACATTTGCATGGAATGATCAACAATTATTTCTCACTCATTTCGTTCGCTCCTTGGGATTCTGCCAATTTCTAATAAATTCAACGTCTGTATTCAAGTGCGAAACAAGTTAAAGATACTTCTAAGTTTAATTTTTCATCATACATTTCGGAAGAATGTCAGGGGAATTCTAAACTGTATTCGTGTGCAGACTTTCAGTTCTTACCAATATCACCAAACAGCATTTTCTCGTAGATCTACTTTTTTTAATGACTGTGTTTTAACTTCAGGATCGAACTCACAGTGTAGTCTGTATCCCTGTTATTACACGCGTGGATATAACCAATAAGTAAGACTGCGTATAAAAATACAAATTAATCTCCCCGTTTTTTTGAGGAGAAATTACAATCTCTAAATTGAAGATGAAAATATTATAATATTTATTATATTATATATTTAATAACGAGATTCTCCGTGTGTGTGAGCTATCGCGGGTTACGAAAAAATATTCCATTCACTTACCGAAAGAAATAAGGGGTACACTTAGACATATTCATTCCTAGGAATTTATAGAAACGTTGGATATATTCTATGTGAATAAACGAATTCAATTGTCTTTAGCGTTTGGATCTTTAATTATCTTTAAATAATTTATATTTGAATATAATAAAATTATTCGTAGCTAAATATTTCCTATATTATGGGAATAAGTGAAACTTAGATACAGCTACGCTGTTACGTCATTGAAGGAAATAGTACCAATATGAAAGCCGCTCTACGTTTCCGTTCACTCTCATAATGGGAGGTTTCTCTACTGTCGCTGCCCAATGACCTCATTTCATTAAATAATCATTTCCGCATGAAAACCATTTTACCCATCATAAAGAATTAATTTATATATTTATACAGATAAATTATTTTAAATAAAAAATCTACACAGAAAATATAGTAAAGGGTTCGAAGTGAGTTCTAAACAACTGATTAACTTCCGAAATTAACTCTCATTCGAATCCCAAAGATAATTTACTCTATTCGGTTAAAAAAGTAATTCGGAATGTTACCGTCATCACTCTTCAAGTCCTTGCTGGAAAATAATGAATATTTAAATGGAAATATGGTAATATTTTGTAAAAATATACTGATGAATACTGTGGGTGTATAACTTCACGGATAAAGAATCTGGTAGAAGTGAGGGAACTTAGCATGGCAAAGTACGATTGGGACTTCTATGTTGAAGATATTACAAACAATTTTATATATGACGGACTACCTCTAGGCTTATTGCCCAAATCTGTTTTTATAGAAACATTTACTTATTTCGTAAAAATATATAATATAATGGAAATATTCCCAATGTATTACAAATCATAAAGTTTGGAAAGAAGCACGAGGTCTTAGATTGAAATTGGGTTAAAAATCTAAAAACAAAACGCCATATAACAAAAGGAATTAAAGAAAATATACTCTCATTTTAATGTTCCAGGAAACGTGCAAAGCGGACTTATTCTGTCTAAATTTTAAGAATTGATCAGAGGACTCTTGCATTTTCCTAAAACTATCCGTGAAAGCATTTCGTAAATGCTATCCTAGGTTAGGTTTCATATGGAATATACCAAAATAATCCTCCCGAGAAAACATTATTTTATCGGTCGGAGAACTGCATATATATTCTCCAATTTCTATGAGCAGCTAGATCACCTTCGTCTCTTACTCATGCGAACAATACAAAGGTAAGAGATATTATTAGAATAGTGTGTGGTACTCAAGAGAGATCGAAAGGAAAAGCAATATGAGTTCATATCGAAGACTTTATTATCTCCAAGGCGAGGCTTACTTCTTCTTCCAACATTATTAAATTCTAGTCTTAATGGAACACTCTTTCGCGGAGAGAGATTCCCTTCATAAGATGGGAAATTGCATAAAAGGAGTATGGAACGATAAACAAAGGAGCACTTAAGAACACAAAATATCTTATACATTTGGAAATCTTTCTATTGCTTTATTACATATTAATGACCATGATGCAGTTACCGGTACTGATCATATCAAAGTCATTCCACATCAATTTCATATAATAAAAGAATCTTCCATACCCTACGATAATTACAGCTGATTTATCCTTCCCAATACCAACTTCTTATTCGATCAAATGCCAGTAGAAGAAATTAGGGTGTAATAGTTATAATCTAGCAATAATCAAAATAGTTATTACAATCATAAACAATATTAGGAATCAATAAAAATGAGCATGTAGTCTATTAGGATTACAATGGATCACTTTTATTAGATATCAATACATAGGGTTTCAGGAAATTAGAATATACGCAGAAACATACTTAGGCTCACGTTACTGCAAGAGAGAAATAGTTGAATGAGCAATGATTTAATTGGAAGCATTTGGAATTCATTAGACGAAGAATAGAAGAGAATAAATAGAAAAAGGCGGAAACAGTTATTAAGGTGTAAGAAATTGGTGTGTGAGTGATAGCGGTCTGTAACGTTTGTTTTAGACGGATAGAATGTATGTTTTGAATCAGAATTACTTATATGATGCACTATGAGAATATCAGTCGTTCAAAAGGGAGAAGATGATCAGGCAAAAGCTAGAATGAGATATAGTTTAGATATCACGATGGCTTTGGCTGTATCTGAATGGAAGTCAGATCTTAAGAAAGGAAATATAAGATCTGTTGTAATAAAAGCTTGTGAGCCTCAAAAGAGAATAGCGTTTTCGATAGACGCATATTAGTGTGTGAGTGTATTCCTGAAGAGTAAAGTTATCAACCAATGAATTTCTTGACCTATGGAAGTGAAAAATGGGTGTTAAACGCAGCGAAAACCCAGCGGCTCCAGGCAACGCAAAGAAGTATGGAACGGTGTATGCTTGGAATCACAAGAAGAGACAGGAAACTCAACACCTGGGTTAGGAAGATGACAGGAGTGACAGACAGCATAGATAAGGTAAGATCACTGAAATGGATGTGGGCAGGCCATGTTGCGAGAAGAAACGACAACCGATGGACATCAGCAGTTCTGAACTGGATACTAAGAGATGTGAAGAGACCAAGATCCAAAGAAGAAGACCAAATGTCTGATGGGGACTTCCTAAAGTACTTAGGGCTAACATGGCAATCGGACACTCAAAATAGAGAGAAACTTCTCATCTGTATACGGCAATTCTCGTCCGATTTAACATGAAGATAAAGCGTTGAATTTCAATTTTTAGTACTTAAAACTGTGCGATAAAACAATGAAAGAGCTATTCAGAACTAAGCACCAAAAGTGTCACATTGAAATTATGATATCAAATTAATCTTCAGAGTCATCCAGAAAAGCTGCATTTGAACAGAGGAAAATGAAATAATGATAATAATAATACCAAACATATAAGGATAAATGCAGAAGATGGGCAGCGAAAACAGAATCAATAAACCACGTCATGGAAGGATGCTCTGCACTTGACAGACACGACGACTCAGCGAGACATAATTATGTGCCGAAAATGATCCACCAAAGGCTTGCAATTACTAAAGAACTCATTGCTGACAATATGAAATACTATAAATAAGAATCAATTAACATACTAGAAAATAAAAAAGTACAGATTATATCGTGATAGGTAAATCATGACAGACATCACCATTAAAGCCAATAGACCTGCGATAATTATCATTTATACAATCAAGGAGGAATGTTAAATAATTGACACAGCGGTAACCCTCAACTCAAATCTTCAAAGCACTTTTTCAAGAAAAATAGCCAAACATTTTGAGTTAGAAATTGAAATACACAGAAGCAATGGAAGTTAAAAATGCAACCATAGTTCACATAATTATATCGATTAGAGGGGTAGTACCAAAAACACTGGCACGGAAAAGTTAAACGCTGATATTAGCTTATACGTAATTCGGATCTGTAATTCTGGATACCTATCAATTAATTAGATCGTTAATAAATGAGGATAAGTAATCTTTTTAATTGTATTTAAAACTGACAGCAGTCCGTTCCCATAAATCCGTCACTTTGTGGCGAAAACGAAATAAATAACAGTGATAATATACAATTATATAGAAGATACAAACACAAAAACAATAGAAGTAATCCAAAACTATATTTAAAGCAGATTTCAATGGACGATGAAGCTGGAAAAGTGGCCAGAAGGAGCAGGAAAGTGGCGATTATAGAGAGAGGGGGAAATAGAAGGCTGCGTTGGATCTTCATTTTGATGGCGGTCTTCCTTGGAGGAGCTTAAATATTGCGGCGAAGGAGAAGTTCTTCCTCATCAACACATTTTATTACTGCCCTCTGGCGATAGAAGTTCAGCGCAACGCCATAAAAACTTCCTTGTTTGGATCGCCTCCCGTGCTTAGAACGGTGTTTATACAGCCTCGAGCACCACACTTGCCAATTTCATTATTGTCATTTTACCATATCACTTTGATTGTCGAAGGAGAGATGAAAACGGATGGGCGGTCACCATGTCATTTTGTTGCGCGAACTTGGTCTGTGAGAAGGTTAAGGAGTTGAATTTTGTTGCCAAGAGAATCTATGCATTCGACCTCAACTTTGTGGTGAGGCTACATAATAAATAAATAAAAGAACACTTATACCTTAACCACAATATTTTAATTCACGGTCATGCGATGGTTTCGACCCTTTAGGTCATCAAGTGATGATGAAGCCTTATGAATCAACCTCCGATGTTGACCTAAGGGGTCGAAACCATGGTCGTGGAATAAAATATTGTGGTAGAGGTTCATTCACTGGAGAATATTTAATGCAGACCGTTTACAGATAAAAAGAGATGGATGAACTAAGCAGTGAGTGAATGCACGTCGTCGAAAAGAAAGGGGTGTATGTGCGTTGTGCTAGCAACATATGAATGAATTAAATTGAAGTATGTCGTGGATGAAGTTGAAAATGTAAATGGAGCCGAAGAAGACTTAAAGCACTTCGGAATGAAATTCTGAATGGAATATACGTACGTAGCGTAATGTAAATTGATTAGAAATGATTAAGATGAACACTACCCCATAAATGAATTATCACTTATATAATGAAAGTTATGGGTAGATAGAGCTTTTACGTAGAAAGGAAATCGAATGTAGTAGGGCTGAGATCTCATGACGTCCTCTGCATGCAAAAACGCAGTCTACAGATGAAAGCAAACTGGAGCACACATCCAAAACGTCTGCGGTAAAGCGAAGCTTGGTTTCATAAAGCGCATTGTAAGTATATGCGAGGAAATGGTAAGAGAGCGATGTTATTGCACCTAAGGCCCCATCTGGAATAAGTGGCGAGTACATGGGACCCAGCGGATGAAACGTGCACTCGAATATGATTTGCTACGATAAAAACGTAAGGGTTACGAAAATGCTCTCAGGCGCAGGTTGGGAATCCTCGAAAGGAGATGACGTTGCAATTTCTTCATAAATTTAAAAATAGTACATTTGTGGAAACGTAGTTGATATTATGCGACCCCCTTCTCCCACTTCGGCCGATCCGACAATGAGCGTAAAAGAGGAATAGATGCGAGGACAAGTCGTTTTATGGACTAAATCTTTCCGCGAACGATACGCAATATTAATAAGTTAAAGAGGCAACTCGAATGCTTGGTGTTTACACCCTCTGCCAACGCGGCTTGCAGAAAGTGGATGAAATTACAGAAAAATTAAAAGTTAGGTCCGAATCGATTCAAGCCTCCAAGCCGAGGACATCAGCTTACACTAGTTGTGCGGAACATAAAGGAGAAAACAAATTTTATGAAAAATAAACGTATTTAATGTTTCATGATACGAATATAATGAAGATATCTGAATATCAAACACACTCGGTTTTTTTCAACCGTTGACGGTACAGAAATCAGTACCATTAAATTCATTTAACTCAATTAAAAGTCTGAGCAAATAAGAATGGTCAGCCTTTCTAACATTAATATTTCATACTAGCATTTAATACAAAATCTCAATTTTAAAATTATCTTTTTCAGTGGTAAATATTTCGAATATTATAGTTACGCGGATAAGCAATACGATTGTTATATTTCTTGTTTGATATCGCCTCTCTTTCACACTAATACTACTATTCATTTAAAATACATAAAAAGGCCTTTATTCCAGAGCTTCATTATTTACATAAAACGTAAAATTAAAATTTAATGCTTGGAGTATTCAAATAACTTTCCGATGTTCTATCGTTACATTTATTTACCCAACTGAGGATCAAAAGAAACAAAAATATATGACGGACCAATTAATTATTCAACCAAAATTCTTTCGTATCCAGATAATAAGCGCGAGATTTCTATTTTAAGAAATATTACAAAGCCCTTCGTTTTCTCAAAATGGAGTTAATTAAAAGCATCGAACAGACAAAACGCGGAGATCCTTTTTTTACACTTTGTATGCTTTGTAGATTAAACGCGTTTCATTGGAATTTTGTGCAACACTACTAAGTGTATTTAAGGCTCACTTAATTGCAAATTACTTTAATTGGTCACTTTTTCGATGCAGAATTTTCTACTAAAAAGCGCTTTTGAAGTTATGTTATCAGCTAATTATAAAGAGCAAAGTTAAATTCCTTTATAAGAGTTTAGTTTGCTAAAATTAATACAATTGTGTATTTTAATACGATAATGATAAATTATTATATATTTCGATGTTATATTTGCCTCACATATAAACTGTTTTCATTCTTTTGCTTCTATTTTTTAATTTGCAAGCTCCAATTCAGTAATAGAAGCAGGTTGATGAAAATTGTACGTGCTTCAAATTTGAAGTAAGCATTACGAACTCTTTCTCAAAGATAAAATCTAAACGTTTTGGCAACGCAGTCCACAACACTAATCAAGAAAATAATAGCGGCTAAGGAAGACCTGCATTCGAAATCTCAATCACCGCAATGAAAATAATTTGGTATAATTTACAAGGCTGAAAATGTTTAAAAGGTTGCTAAATAAGGAAAAAGGCTTTTAATACTAAGGAAAGTAATACAAAAAAAATAATAATTTTGTGTGTGCTCACGTTGCCTAAAGAACATTTAAGGTTCAGCTTTAATTACAAATGTTAAATTTCAGAATACATGAGTTGCACATTTGAATAATATCCAATATATATTCTCTAATTATTAACGATGGAAGATAAACGTAGGTTATGAGATATCATGTGTAGATAATATAGGTATCTTCATTTAATGATAATATTAATAATTAAAAATATTAAATTATTGTTCCTACTTATTAATTTTCGAGCATAAAAAATATCTTTTCGCTGTTCCTGCGATTCTCTCGTTTTGGATCCACTTTGATCCTTTCAATATTTTCAAGGGCCCCGAACACCGCATCACCCATTGGTATTTTCCTCTTAAAACAGAAGGTGGTATGAAAGAATAACTTTTGCTACATTTTTGCGAAAATTCCATAAATATTTAACTTCAATTAAATTTACTTTTTCGCCTGCCGATTTCCGAGTAAAGGCGATAATGCTGATTTTATACGCAAGGAGTCCTTAAAAAAAGATCCTTAGGAAAACAAGCAATGGGGCGAGTAAAACAAAGAAAGAAAAACGAAGTCTGATTTAGAAAAGTTGAAGGATTAACGAAATCGAAAGGAAACCAAAAAGAGAAAGAAGGCATTTCTTAGAGAGGAAAACAACGTTCGCCAGGGGCAAAACTAAAGCAAAAGCTATTAAAAAAAACAAAGGAAACAGCAAACAGGTGTGCGATGTAATGAGAGCAAGTTTATCATCTTCGTTCTTTCAAGGCTTAGTGAACATGAATTTCCATCTGTTTCCACAATATCTTCGAAGAAACTACAATTTATATGTATTTTAAAATCTTTTTCCTGCCCTGTACAATACCAACTAATGCTAATTGTACGTAAGTTTTAGTATCGATATTTAGTATCGCCTTCCATTAATGCAGAGTTATTCTGCCTGGCATCCGTAACACCATTCCACACACAAAAACAGAAAAGGGACCATTCTCATGTTACTCAATATGAAGAGCCTTGTCACTTCTATTTAGTTTGTTTTAACGTTCTATTTGCCACAACTGGTGCGTGTAGGTGCGCCGATTTCTATGAATTTAGAGATTATATCAAAGAAACCTCAATACAATGCTCCTAAAATACTTAAAGGGGTACAACTACTTAAAAGGTAACAGAACTACCGACGGAGAAGATGATTTTAGTAAAAAAAACTTGGAGGATAGAAAATCTGAATAAACAACCGCAGGGTCGAAATAAATATTTTATATCCACATAGGATTTTTACTTCCTTAAATTCACAAATATTTTGATATTCCACCAGTCACGGTTCCAAAATTAATACCACAAACACTTCTTGTGTTGCTCGTCTAACCACAGCAACCGTTAGCGTGCAGCGAATATCTTTTATTATTTTCTGTTTTTGTTAGTTTTAATAACTTTGTGCCCATCGTGATACTGACCCCTATGAGTAGAAAGTATAGCAGTAGAGTACTCACAATCTTATTCTTCTAATACAGTTACTTAAGTATAATAATATACTTAATACTGTACTCATCATTACGTTAATCACTTCATTGAGCTAGTAAAACTGAATTTTCGCGATTCTATTTAAGTAATATTTAAAAACAGAGATTCTCTTTCTTAGATCGAGACAATTATGATAATTAGAGAGCTCATAAACATATTGCAGAGCTCCTCATTTTCATAATGAGCTTTTCTATATTATTTATATAAACAACGCAGAGATGAAATGATAAAAGAAGTATTTCTAGAATATTAATAAAATCCTAGAATGATATTTTTCATTTACCTGATCTGATTTCATCTGACCACATCTTATTGACCACGATAAAACTAAAATAAACGTGTATATCTTTCATGAACACCATTACTTGTACAGGGGCCAGCTTTGTGGAATTCTTTATCCAAAGAGATTAACTTTTCTGAAGGAAATTAGAGCACGAATATATTGACTAGGCCATTTCCAAGGAAACGATAATAAATTATTTGTGTCTTTTAATTTTGCTAAATTGTAATATTAAGTGAGGATATGAAAGTTTAACTCTTAGTCAAGAAAACCCACTAAAAACTGAAGATTCCCTATTTCTGTAGTCCTCAACAAAATTATCTTCAGGAGAAAACTTCCTGATAGCCACACTTTAAAAGACTGCGATAGAACGTCGTAGAAGTTTTGCAGTTTAAAGGTATAATTTGAAATATAAGGGAGCATGCAGAACTGAAAATGTCAACAAATAGTAATTTGAAATTAAAAGTGTGCGTCATTATTGACATAAATTCATCATAGTTCTTCTTAAATTGTATCTGTATATCCATAGGTTTCCTGAAGACTTTAAAAATACATGTATTGAACGTATTTTTTAAGTTTAAACAAGCATAATGTTGGCCGTAGCAGCGCTGTTCGCTCCCTCCTAACCTAAGGGAAGATAAATCTCGGAAGAGATGAGAAAGGAAAAGATTAAAGGGGGAGGAAAGCAATCTCTGGGGAGAAGAAGGGACAAAGGGAAGGAAAAAGGCAACAAACGGGCCACGGAAGCAGGGCCAAGGAAGAAATATATGGCTACCCCATACGGACTTAGCCTCCCCTCGGCGCACCTCTTGAAAAAGCTCTTGAGAAGAATGCCATTTGGAGGGTGTGAAAACGACACGGAAGAGAGCCGTGGATAGATGGGGACACAATTAAAAAGCCCACATAATGGATGCAACAAACGGATTACTGAACGAGCGAAAGATGTTTCCGGAGATGCGACCCGGATTAATTACGACCTTCTTGCGGAAGAATGCGGATTAATCGGAAAATAATAGGATTTTAAATATAGATATTCAAGGTATTTCAACTGCTGAATAATCTGGGATGAATTTTAAAAGAAGTGACAGAGGTAAGAGCGTAACAAAAGATAAGGTCATTGATGAGTGTTTAAAATATACACAATTTTATATCGACAGAATGACTCAGGAAAGGAAACAAGAATGGAGGGAGAAGTATAATAAGTAATCGTATACCTTATGGATAAAAGATCACAAAAATTTGCAAGATATATTAGTGTACAAATTAACGGTATATACATAAAATCTAATCATTAAGCATCGACTTTGTTTATTTAGCTAAATAGGTCTTCATTATAGGTTTAGGAAAAAAGAACATTTTCCTGCCCCACAATATTTTATTTCATGACCATGGTTGCGACCATTTCGTTTCACCGCGATGATTTACAGGGTCAAAACCATTGGGGAAAAATATTGCGGTAAAGGTATAACAGTCCTTTTTCATTATGTACTCTTACATACTTTCGACCGTATACATCACAGAGCTCTGACCGACTTTAAAATTAATGAAAAAAATATTACAATACACTATTACTATTATTGCGGGTATAGGAAAAAATATTTTTCGTTGTTTTATCCGAAAAACTCCTTCTGATCTGGAAGAACGAGTATATTCCAAAATAATAATAAAGAGTAAGATAGTCATTTTTACTTAAGCGCCATTATATTAGAAGATTTGAGGAAAAATGTATAAGACATAAAACTGACTGGATGTTCATGTGTGTGATTGGAGCAGTGGAAGTGTACACCCGAACTCCATTTCTACGTTTCGAGGAATTTCCTACTTTTACAAGATCAGTTTAAGTAATTATAAATTAAGGTTTCTTTATTCGTTAATTTGATAAAACGTAAATATATTTTGATTATTCATGCAAAATATCGAACATCGATCCAAAGCGTAGGATTCTGTTGATAAGAACTGCATATCAAAACTCCAGTAGCGTTAAAAAGAAGGAAAATCATCGTGTCGTAAATATCTGCAATAATCAGGGAGCCAATATGATGTACTATACAATACAAACGTCTTTATTGGGCGAAACTGGGACTAGAGGCCCATCTTTCATTTAACTCTCAAATAATGTAGAAAAATCAATCTAACTTGAAGAGCAGAAATACAAGCCTCTAGTATTTGGGTCACGAATCGGGAATTTAAATAAATAGAGATTTCGGGAGAATCGCAAAACTGGCTTGAAATCGGTCCTACGCAGTGGGGAAATGCGCTTTGTTGTTAAAGCGAACATTTCATTCGTCCAAAAACAGTGATTGGAGACTTGGCCGATCCTGATTTGAAGCCGCAGAGAGAGACTGCCCAGCTACATCTACATAAAGACCCTGCAAGCTGCCTTAGTCATCCGCAAATACCCTCACATTGCTATCAGTCTCGTCGCTCAGGTCATTGATATAAATCAGGAAGAGTAGAGGTACAATTACGCTGCCTTGAGGTACGCTTGAATTGAGTCTGACTTTATCTTAATACAGTCAAGTTCAGCTTGCTGTTCCCTTTCGTAGAAGAAATCCTTAACCCTGACAACATTAACACATTCTAATTTTAATTTGTAAATTTATTTGTAGTGAGGGACCCAGTCGAAAACTTTGTTGAGGTGTTTGACTGTCGAAACAAGTCCAGAAATTCACGTTAGATGCGAACACATACGAAGTTTCGAAAGAATTAAATCTTCTGGAGGATCAATTTTCCTTTTTTGTGGCTTCAGATTCCTGTTATCATTAGGATTTCGCGTCTCCGTGAGGCTCTCCTTCTGATGTGATTTGGGCCGATTCCAAGCAAATCTCACGGATAGAGGACAGTGCGAAAGTTTTCGCAAGAAAGGAAGTAAATCCCAGAACATCCCGATTTAGGCATAGCACAGTGTTTTACAACTAAGTATTCTCCATTTATTACTATACAAGCAAGTATTCTCTATTTATTTCAAAATATTTCTATCTATTATTTTTCTCGAGAAAAGATATCCAGAATACAATCTGCAAAGAAGTTGAATCTTTAAGGGAAGTAATTTACAACTTTGCAATCCTTTATCGGAGTGGATAATGATAATCTCAACCAGTCAAAAAGTGTAATCAGAATGTGAAATGAGAAGTAAATCGAGAGTCATAAAAAATGTAACTATGGAGAGCTACAAGCTAAAAGTTAACATGAATTTCTCTTCCACAATAGTTAAGTAGATGAATGGATGCAGGACGTAAATACTGGAAATGAATAGATAAAAGTAATAAGTAAAGTATCGTGATTCTGATCAAGTTCATTAACTCCTCACATACAAATGATCAAACTGTCTACACAAATGGAAAAGTTCATGGTAGAAATGAAAAAAAAATATTTCTCGGGTTAATTTTGTTTTCACGACAACACTGGCTATATCTTAATATATTCGCAAATATTGGAAAAGTACCTCAAACGGTGGTTGGTCGATTTGAATTACCAGAATGCGTAAGAAACGACCGCAACGATCAGAAACAGAGAAGAATTTTCTCTGACATAATTATAATAGGAATCAAAAGTTCATAAATTTATTTAATACCACTTGTCTAGTTAATTTTCGAATTTTTGTGTCAAAAATCAAATTTTTATCGCTTAATTTATGCATTCAATTGATGCCCTATACATTGCATATTTTCAGCCGCAAATAAAACAAAAAATATATAACAAATATAAGTAGAAAACTTGATTTATCACTTCAGAGAAAAGAATAGACGAAAAAATCAGTGGACAAATACATAATGATGCATGATTTATCAAAATTTTGCAGTGAAAAAAACTATCGCAAATGAGCTATAACTATTGGATGCCTTATGCATTAATTTTTATATCCTGAAATATACGCTTTATGCTCTACCAATTTGTGTTTGCAAGTTGCATATGCTTCAGGATGTTACCTTCGTTAAAGAAGTACGAACGAACACTTCCTACGTTATCTTTAAATTGACATTTGTATAAACACTATAAATAGAAAGCAACGAGAACAATTAAAAATCATCAACTCGCTGATAATAGGGTGCAGATAACTCAAAGATTCTCGATAATTAAAATAGACTTAGTTGGTTAGGCCTCTACGGGAATATGGTGAATGTTTATGGAACCCTTATAAAATAGGAAAAGCTTGGTTTTTGTTAAGTAGATATGATAAACGTAGCAGTGTGGCTCAGATGCTGAAAGAATTAGGTTGGGAGAGTTTAGAAGCCATGAGAATGAAAATGAGATTATCGGTGTTTTGTAAGGCATTCGATGCAATGCCTGCGATTAAGGAAATACGCGACAGAAATAAGGAGGCAGATTATTTAGGTACGCCCGATGATAATTTCAAGGTAAGATTTATCAAACAAAAGCTGATAAGCGTAAATGTTCTTTCTTAAGCAGGACAATCGAGGAATGGAGCAGTCTACCTGCTAAAGTCTTCGAGCCTTTCCCAAATAATTTTAAATGTTTCATTAAGAATGTACGTAAAATAAATAACTCAGACAAGCGACCCTGCCGATAACGAAATGTGAGACGAGCAGATGATGGCCTGGTAGGGTGATGTACGATGGGGACTTTGTGAGCCCCGTGGCCGCTACGGTAGCCGTGAAGGCCTATCAGAAATCCTGAAAAATCTTACATGATAAGTAACACTTGACAAGTTGTACTAATGCTTTTTCAAGGAGATGAAAAATCTGTATGAATAATTATATCTATCTAAAATTACTGTTTGGAAGTTATTGTGGATTATGGGAAACGTTATATATCGATATTCTGTATTTGTGTATGAAAGGATTTCGAGGAAGTGATGTATTGCTGTGTTTAAATCCATGCTGTTGCAAATGTGATGCATCTGTCGTAGAATAATATAGTTGTAAATCATAGCTGCTTGTATTGCGAATTTGTAATCATATGTAACTGTAATATATAAGTCAAAGATTTTTAAATTGTAAACATGAAATCATATGCAATTGTATTATGGAATGGTGGCGTTCCAAAATTACAATAAGTAAGTTTTGTAAAATATTGTAGGTAGTAGACGGGGTAACTATTCACAATATAATAATAACAATTATTATTATTATATAAATAAGGGAAGGTTATTATTCGGACTAAGTTTGTTATCGCAGCTTAGTGATACGCAGCCGCAGTGTACACTTGAATAAACCTCCTGTGATTACATCCGCTCTTATAATTATAAATTGCCTCATCGATGATTGGGGACACATCCGTTCCTTATATCGCTCCTTAATTCCGGCAGGTGTGACCAAATGGCCTAATTAATCTTCTCCGCTTATTTATTTTCCTCATATTTGCGCGGCGCTCGCTAATGGAAAATACAGCGCCAAAGAACTTGTTTCCAATATCGAGAAAGATGTAGAAGGCACGCGGCGGATTATTTCCAAGTAGCTAATTAGACAACGGAGGCGGTGTCAAGAAGGTATAAACAAGCCGAGAAATTTAAAGGAGATAATTTCACGTCGAGAGCAGAGCGAGTTTCTCTCCATTAAATACTTTTAATTACCGAAGCAGCGCGTCATAGAAGATGAAAAATGTGAATAGACTTTCGCGGTAAGAACGCAGCGCAGTTGATTCCCAAATTATAAAGAGAAATAGTACATAATATTTAAACATCATTCTGGACATAATATCAAATATCACGTTTTAATCATCTGGGATGCGACATTACTTATGAAAAGGACATAAATAAACGACCAATTACCAAAGAATGTGTGGGACCACAAGGAGGACTTTGAAAGGATAAACTGCAAACATACCAAGTTAACAAAAAATCGCTGTCCTCGCATTACTCTATGGATCGGAAGCTTGGGGGCCTAGAAAAAGAGACCACATAGCAGATAAAAACACCAGAAATTAAATTCTTTAGATCTGTGAAGGGCTGAACACGTCTGGACCACATAAAAATGAGGATATAAGGTAGGAAGTGCAGCTAATGATGGAGATACAGTATAAGAAAGATGGATAGAGCATGTTAAACGCATGACTTTAGAAACGATTCCCAAAAAGGTTTTGGAAAAGAAGTATATTCGTAGGAAGGCCGAGATTACGGTGGTGAAGCCAAAACAGGCAACATCCTTAAACATGGCAAGGAAGATGATGATGATAAAAATCATTTTTCAAACATCTTTTAGCATTGTTTTCGAGTTAATTCGACCAAAAAATAGTTTTCGTCAAATATGAATAAATGAAACAGTAAAAATAGGAACGTTTTGGAATACATCCCTACATACAGGTAAAAAACTGGCGAAATGTATAGAACGTGGGGAAGGCATTGATTTTATTCGTTTAAATCTCAAAGCTATGATTGACCTTTAACGTTTCACATTTATGATTTCAAAGCAATGTTATTAATAATGTAAAGCTGTTTTAAGACAAGTTTCGAATTATCTCTAGTTTAAAAGATGTTATACCCGGGATTTCCACAAAAACTCTTGTTCTTGTGAAAATCCAAAACGAGCATTCGAGTGGGCGAACGACTCCAAAAATTTAAAAAGATCCGATAAAAGAAAACCCATCGCACTCTTTAAGTACGTTTCTCTCAGCTTCTGCCACTTTAAAAAACAATAAAGATTTTATAGTTCCTTCAGAAAAGGAGCTCCCTGTCGCCATCTAGCTAAGAAGGAGTCAAACAAAAAAGAAAACAAAAGACTAACGGACGCGTCGCCTTCTTATTTCTGCGCCAGTGTGTGTGTCACGAAGCGTACACATGCTCGAGAGTCAGTTTTGCGACACTTTTTAGAAAGCGTCGGCTGCCTATATTCCGAAGATAAGTTGTCAGGCAAGCGGAGCGCAGCGCTTCGTCTCGGTGGGCGCGAGAACTAATCCATTCTCGGGAAAATTTATGGCGAATGAATGGCAAAACGGGCGTCAAATTCCAGCAACGTCCGAATTAAGCGAGGACAGGTTAAAAATGGACACGTTGGCAAGTGTGCCTGCATTCTAGACGAGAGAGATTGCGATCGCGTTCCGTCCTTATCAAAAAGAGGACCTTTGCGTTCGAGACTTTATAAAAGGCAGCAAATTATTCATCGAAAGTTTCTCGTTTTCAATGTTTGGAATACTCCTCTTCTATGTGAAATTGTTTCGTACTGTTAATTTCCTGAAATTTACTCGGAGAATATTTTCCAAACTGCTAATGTCTACATTAAAACCGATCACCTGCATTTTGATATTTGCATACATGTAAGGATTCTTTGTTTTTCATAAATGGATCTAAATACTTTAATTTTCCTGTTGAGAAAACTTTGCCACAGAATATGAGGCGTGTTCATAAAACAATCCACCTCCCACTTTGTTACTTGTTACATTGCACTGGAACCAAAAACTGCAGCAATTATTAGCAATTCCAAAATAAGAACGTTCGGGTTTGATGGGCGTTATAGAAACTGCTTCAAATAGCACGCAAATTTAAATGGACGTATAAATAATAACAATCGAAGTTTATATAATAAAATACATTTGAAACGGTAGCTGAAAATGACTTGAAGACGTTTCTTGAATAATATTTGACGTGAAATCACCTATGAGAGCATAGTTTGAGAATTAAAAGTATAATAATTAAAATAATAGAAATAATAAAACAGAATAAAAATTCATAGTAACAAATATATAAATTAAGAATGAAATAAATATTAAATATCTCAGACATATTTATTACAACTTACGGAATATAATGTTCTACGAGTGATTATATATCTGATATCTAGGTTTTAATTAAAACATATATTAACCTAGAAGAGTCGTTTTATTAAAAATATTCAAAAGACGAAAAAACAAACTACGACGGGGGATAAGGGTGTAAATAAAAACAGAGAAATTATTATTAACATAATCTTCTGTAAAACTGTTTATGTATCATTTCCAAGTCATAGTATATGTAACACTTTCACATTATAACGATCTTTTCTTATAAAACACGATAGTTAAAAGGAATAAATATGTATACTTTCAATCAAATGCGTTTAACTAAATCACAATAATATCACTTAACACGACCTTTTTTTAGGTAAAGGTAATATTAAAATTTATATCTTTGATTTAGGTTTTATTCGATGAAAACAATTTCCTCTAAATCAAAGTCTCTGATTTTATTATTTTCCGAAAGGGGAAGGAATTTTCGTTGATGAAGAAATCGCAAAAATAAGAGAAAAGTAACATCTGAGATTCTAATTACACCTGTGGAAGTTGAGCTGAATTGAAATTCAAGAGCTTAAACTAGGACACTTTAAAGAGATTGTTCGTAGGAAGTGTGTCGCAACTAAGAGATGCAGCAAAGTTATACAAGCATCTGGTAGGCCTTTCTCACGTTCCTTCTAAGTTGCCATCATCTGAAAAAGAAACTGAACTCTCCCAAGTGTATTCCATCTCAACATTTTCTGAAACTTACTATTCTACGTACTTCTGTTTCTATTGAAAATGTCTCTAATTGCTTCCATTTTAGTAAACAAATTACATCTAGATAATGGAAGTCATATTCAGCGGATCTTTGGAAAAAATACCCAACCATAAACAGAATATGAAGTTACTACGTTATTAGAAACATTCTCTTAAGTTTTACAATTTACCCTTAAGCACTATCAGACGTGGATCCGCAATAGAGTTAAAATATGTACTTTTACTGGAATATGATACATAACGGAAGTATTTTATTGAATATTGGGAATTTGCATTAGCCACACGCGATCATAGAAGATTTTCTGCCTATCTTTTCTTATAAAAATATTAGATGAAAATATTTGGTTAAAAAATGTGGCTAAATTGAAAGCAAAACTTTTCCACGTTAAATTATGATACATAAATATATCAATCGTTGAAAAAATGTAAAACACAAAAATAACTTGCCTTCCAACATTAATCTTAGTTTCATATCGATATTATGTACTCACTTATTGATTTTCAATGATTAATTTTTAATTTAAGACACGTTTAAGTTTACCCTAATTAAAAGACAAAAACGAATTAAAAAAAATGCAGTCAGTATAAAAAACGAAAAATATAACAGTGACATTTTTTTCTTGAAAGCTTTCGAAGTAATCAATAACTTTTCGTTTGTTTATATAAAATTTTTCAAGTGCCTAATTAAATGCTTTTAAAATTGAAACTTTAAACTCAGTAAGTAGTACATAGGGTACAGTCTACATCTTATATGATTATATTAGTGACAAAAGACTTGATTATATTAGTGACATTATTTCCTTTGATATCCGCATAATTTCTTCTGCGAATAAAAACTCTTTATTTCAATCGAATAATCTTCTTTCGTTTAATATCCGGCACTTCCGTTTAAAATGTGAAGTTCAATCAGCCAAAAAGATAACATATACACTCATCCGAAAAATACTTTGACATATTTCTTTTCGTAATTCACATACCTCAGCTTCCTTGGCCTTTCTGTCGCTACTCGGTCATTATTACCACTTTTCTTATTGTTTTCCGCGTTCATTTGCTCCAATTTTGCGCTTCATTTTTTGCCGCTTAATTACCCCGCAATTTCTCGTTTCCTTTGTTATTCCCCAGATCACCATTTCCCTACTTTTTCCGCATTTTTTTGGTTAGCGAAGCGACCTTTTCATTAGGGTTTTTCTTGCCGTTTTCTTTTGTCCTCTCTTTTTTCCATGCTTCCCTCTAGAGTGCAGCACCTGAGAAATTAGAGCAGCTGTACACCTGCGCAGGCGCATAAACGTCTTTTTTTCATTTCCTTTGGAAGTTTAAAATTTATTCTTTGACTGCTAGCCAACTAATCAGGCTCAATCAATATGTTGGGAAACCCCTTTGGCATTAAATTTATTTTCCGAAATGAGTATAAATTAGAAGTTAATCACTCTTCCCAAATATCTTTAACTTAAAAGATAAACATTTCTTATTAAGAAAATTGCAAAGGAGGTTAAAATATAAATATTTTCCCGCAACAGATTTCGCGTTAAAAGTTTTCGTTCTGAGGAAACGCTTTTTTCAAAACCCCTTCGTGGAATTAAAAAAGGTCGAAGGCAAAACACTGTTCAATCCCCAGTCTTCGTGGATTAATCGGCCTTCATCTGTTCATCTCATCAGCAGCAGTCCCCAGGAATCAGAAAAATCAGTTTAAGCACTATCTTGCGAACTACAAAATTACAAAAACAGAGAAGACAGTAATAGACTATTTTGACAAACATCATTAGCAGAAAATATTAAGGCAAACGTCTTGTATCGGTTATGCAATTGCTCTCTAGTATCGAACATTTTTAACCGCTTACAGAAAATTAATTCTACTGCATACCTGTCGTACAAACTTGCGTCCTCACATACTGTCGAGTGCATGGCTTCCCTTTTTAATATTTTGTATTATATCATCTTATTTATTTATCTATGTCTGCGGTTTAATCATAATTATCATAATGATCCAACTTCCTTATTATTATTTTTATCATTATTATCATATGGTACTTCTCATCACGGAGGCTGGGAATAATTCACCAATCCCGGATACAAAGCGCCAAAGAGATTGGTCTATTGCTTCTTTACTAGTCATTCAAAAATCTTTTTACTACGAAGCAAATACTTATAATAGTGATTTTTGTAGTTGAAATATAATTTGATCTTCTATTCCAGTTGTTTCGAGGTTCATACGTAAATGTTAAGGTATTGCACCGATTACTTAAATCATAATTGGGACAATTTTGAGAGATTTTAGGTTTAAGACTTATTTTATCCCATCGGCCAGAGGTATATATTTCTGTATATTTTCAATATGTTTGGTTATTATTGTTATTGACATTTCTAAATTTAAAAAAGTGCGCTTAGAAAACAAATATACAAAGGAGAACGAATTCGAAAAGTTAGTTTTCTGTGAGTTTGGAAGTTAAATTTTCCCTTAAGATAAAAGCTTTTCGTAAGTTAACTCTAAAATGATCCTTGTTTATGAGAACAGCGATAATCCTTTTGCAAGGAACGTTGATAAGCTGCTTAATATAATCGAAGTATTCTGAGAGGAGAGAGAGGGGACTTTTAGGAAATGTAAGATGGCCAATGCTCACTCTTTTCACGGTCGTCAATACTTTATCCTTAAGGGAGCAATTCCCTCAGGGCTTCAGAAGCCTTTTTATTTCAGCCGGAGAATAAACCAGCTCTCCAATCCTCACGAGGATACATTTTATACTTCCGCCCTCTTTCTGTACTTTCTTCAATCATAACAGATTATCCTCCCATCGGCTCTCTATTCGAAAAGTTCTTCACCCAATTCATAGCAATCGACTCGCCGCAAGAAGTTCGCACTATCGGAAACCTTTTCTTAAAGGGATAAGGAAAATATGAATCAAAGCTAAAGGAAAAGAGTCTCGGACAAATCCGTGTAGAATAGGGAATCTTCTAAGATGATATCGAAGAGTTATGTGAGTAAAAGTTTCTTACTTCGGAGAGTTCAAAAATCGAACGTTATTTCATTCGCTTTAGCAATTTTCGAAAATATAACCCCCCGGATTAACTTCACAGTTTTCAGTATCGATCATTTCCCTAGTTCAGTAATTTTTATCAAACAAAATTAAGAACTAATATAATTTTTAGACACAAATAGTCATCAAAGAAGGCAAATCGCCTTGAAAGAGTATACATCTAAGAGAGTAGGATTTGATAATTTTGTAACGTTAGTTACTTTCGCAGAAAAAATCGGTAACAAATGTTTAACATATTGCATGATACCAATTACGTCTTCTATTGCATAATACCAATTACAAATTTTTTTTTTCTAAATTTATCAAGCAATCGTAGCCTAGCATCTAATCTTCTATTTTATAACGAGTCCCTGAGTCTGAGAGCTCTTGTTGACACTTTCTTTTCTATCGTAGCAATTTTAAACAAATCGTATCGCCCTGCTCTGCACTTTCTCGAGTTCGCGAGTATACGTTTCATCCGCTGGAAACCATGTACTCGCCGCTTATTCCAGATGGGACCTGACCAAGGTGAAATAACATGGCTCTCTAACCTCTTTTCATCGCATCTACCTGCAATACGCTTTAAGAAGCCAAGCCATTTAATTGTTTCACCGCAGATTTGACAACCATTCGCAGCCTAGCTTCTAATCTCTTTTCTTTCAAGTATTTCCATCTTATTTCTGATAATTTTCTTGAAACAATTGCTTTCTATCATAGCAATTGTTATATTATAGTTTATATGAACAATAGAAGATAAAGTGGTTGGATAAATTGCGAGGGAAATCTAAAATAATTATTAAAGAGCAGAATACGAGACGACTAATGTAAAGCTGGCAGTTTGGCCCTTTGTTATTATCGAGCTATATCTTCAATAATTTTGAGAAATAAAGTTCATGATCTATTGGATGAATTTACTTTCTCACGATACACATTACAATAGTATTCAGGAAATGAATGTTAGGAAAGCATTCCCTAAATAATGGATAATTTTATGAAATAATGGAAATAATAATCCTCGAACATCTTTTGTATAATTTTAGTGTTTGAGCACTCGGTTGATATTTGTTCACTACATATCCAATTATTTATAAATCGCGTGTGTGCAGTTGTATACAAAACCTGCTCACCGCCTTTCGAAAGATGGTGGCGGTGCAGCTGATAAACAATTTCTAATTTATTCATTTCGTTTATCGTTCGTGGACTAAAACAAATTTCAAAATAATGGGTCTCTTTTATTTAACCATTATTGTTTGACAACGAAAAATAAATCAAGATAACATCCTAGTTTACACGAAACCATACTGGTCATCCTCAACATCAACAAAAGCATCGTCACCCAGAGTCGCGTTTAGGATATGAGGGGATTTGAGATGTGTGACGAAACGATTGAGATGGATTGCCATCAAGCTTAGGTCTATCGTGTGAAATACAGTTCTTACATTTCATTTCACCTCTTCTAAAAGACCGATGGTCAGTTCTTAGTTTTTAAAATTCCTATTATTATTTCCCGTTCCCTTTCAAGTACACCGATGTATCTTAGAATAAAATTGCGAATTTATGAAGGAATGAAAATGATACTTCTATTCCAGTCACTGAATCGTTACCTGTACATATATTTCGGTCTGTACCAAAAGCTGCAGGTATAATGCCGCACTTCTATGTCTAAGTATTTTTCACATATAAATTATATATAATCGTTCTGCATTAGAAAAATTATTCATATAGTCGTAATTTAAAGGTAACACCTTGTTAACGTCATTTAGTTGTTATGTTGTGGATGAATTGTAATTCTTAACCTAATATCACCCCCAGAACTGCTCTCGTCTTAAAGAACATATATTTAACAATAACAATAACATTCATATAATTATTTGAGAAAGAAGATCCGAATTGCGGATGTTTAAACGGTGGTGCAGGGCAATTGAGTTCTCTTCATTGAGGTCTCCTTCGTGGATTCACAAATTGCATAGGAGAGCTCGCGATACTTCTTTCATCGCACAGTAATGAATGACAAACAATAATTTTCAGAAGTACGTAAATATAACTGTTTCGAATCTAAGAGGTGGATGGGAGGTAAAAATTGACCAGAGTTTGATGTGGAGTAGTAAAATTTTTGATGGCTCAGCAGACTGTGGAATGCATTTTTATACCCAAGCTACTTCAATCACCCAAATTCTTCCTTACTCACCTCAGTGGTCAATGGACGAAATTAATTGCTTGGGAAATCGCTAAAATAAATAATGAATGATCATTGATTTTAATGATTCACAAGCAAATACATCTTCAGAAAGACCATTTTATAAAATTAATGGTGTCCAGCGATACTAGGTGGAATGACAGTTAAAATATAATAAAAAATATTTTAACATTTTTATAAGACACGTTATTTAAAATATCTTAAGTACATATTCTATAACTTATGGAAATATTTGAACTGAGAAATGAAAACATAAATACAAATGTAAGATATACATTCGCTTTTGACTAACGGCATTTTGAACTACAATCCCTTTCACCGTTTTAACCTTGCGTAAATCTTTCACCTCAGACACATTTTTACATCATTCCATCTTACTCTCAGAGACACGTCCATCTTTTCTTTTCCGAGTCTCATTCTACTTGAAATTTTGGAGCGTTTTCCTCCCTTTGGAACCATTAACATTCTCATCGTATACACTTTTAGTCTTCTCCTTGCCGTCCATATCTCTTAAACAACATAAAACTCTCCTTTCATACTGGTCACATGACCTTAAGTCCTCATCCACTTATTACCTAATGAGGCGTTAGTTACATACTTCAGGATAGGAAGAAGGGCTTCTAGATAGTCAAGTGGGCAACGCGTTCGACTTCGGCGAAAGCGGTCCCGGGTTCGACACCCGGTGGGGCGGTCGAAGCCTTTTTAGCAATGCTACTACTACTTTGGAAGAAGGAAAAAGGCTTAATATACCTAACAAATTTAGGGAAAGTATGTTCTTCCATGATTATGTGACCTCCCTGTTACATAGGCTGTTACGATACTGCGAGAAAAATGGGACACATAGATGAAATAACTAATCGTTTCAAGAGTTCATTTTTTTCCGCGAGCGATACGCGAAAGTAATTCATTAAAGAAGCAGGGTCTTGGTGCATGCACCCCCTGCCACACGCTTAAAGAAGGTTTACAGTCTACAAATGTAGATGTACATGAGTCATATTCTCTTCAGGCGTTTTCCAATTGCCTCTATCCCACGTTTCTCGTTGCCATGGCATCTCAAAGTATATTTCACCTGTCTTTCGGTATTCTTATTGGTATATTTAACCCTCTTTGTTATACATTTTGTTTTGTTTCCTAGGAATTTGTTTTGTTTCCTAGGAATTTGTTTTTGATAAACATGCGGATAATGTGTGTACACTTCAGGGTACATATATAAAATAATTACGGACTCTTTCCTTCTTCCTTTTTCTATGCTAATTCCATTCCTACTCTATTCGTTTCACACTTCCAAATTTACAATAACACAATACGGGCGCAAGTGAACTTCGATGTACACACATTTGGACAGTTCCTCGAGTTCAACCACTGACCGCGTGCCCTTCTCCGTGGAATAAGAGCGGAGAATATATGGATTTATGAGGAAAGAATGGAGTGAATATGTTTAAGAAATGCGCTCGGCGATGGTTTTTTGAGAGTCTAAAAATAAAGGGAAAAGAGATGTTGGAAGTGAAAGGGAGTGAAAATGATGGAAGAGATTTCCGAATGAGGCCTTAATGTAGTGATTCTATTTCCCGAAAAGTTGGGGAAGATAAAGGTGATGAAAAGGGGTTTCTTCGGCGGGTTTGGAAGTCGAGAGTCGGTCTGAGAGAAATAAAGGAGGAAAAGGTGAGAAAAGAAAGGAACAAAGATTCTCGGAAATGCAGAAGAAGGAAAACGAGGGCACATTGAAGAGGAAGTAATGAAATGGTAACGTGACTATAATAGAAAAAAATCACTGCGGAAGTAAAATGACAATTAAAGCCCACTGACATTTAATACATAGCTTAATATTTTACATCGAAATTACTAAAGCTGGAACGGTCCTTGTTCAAATATCTGTTTACTCATACTCCTAACTTAAAATGACCAGAATCAAATGAGTTTGATAAAAAATTCTAAATTTTCCAATAGTTTCGTTAATTAATACCATTGATATAGGATATGCCGGCTTGTTCACACTTGTTGAATATGATCAGAACAATATAATGAAAAAATAATTACAGAAATGGAAGATTGATGTAATCATATAGTATTTTAAAACAAAATATATAATTGAAATAAGCGATAAAATTTTCACGTTAAAGTTGCTAAGTCAGATGCAATAGGGAATCGATCCTGGGACCCAAAGGAACATCTAAACTTAAATTCATCTTACGGATAACTGATTGACATGTTTTCATTTCAGAAAGCAATGATTACATTGTAAAGAAAAATAAGACATTTGTATGTAATAAGACGGTTGTACTTTCTCATCCATTTAGCTTCATTATAAGACTATGCTGAGGTTCACCTAATCATGTGTTAAAAATACTTATCATAAAAACAGCAAAGAGGTGCAGTAGTGGCAGTGATGCATTAAAGTCAAAATTAATGATGACTGAATCGGATGAATATATTTATAGAAAAACCAAATAAAGGGAAATTATATTGATAGGTTATTCACCCTGAGAAGCATAAAGTCATTTAAATCTATCATTAATGGATCTAGTTAAACAATAGAAATTGTATTATCCTTATGGTATTTGCTTTCCGATTGAATTGATATTGATTTAGACATATAAGACTAGCTAAAGTTATCGTTGATTCTCAATGGGAAAAATAGGGATACGATTAAATACCTGATCGTACAAAAGGTAAAATCAAATCTATCAATTTAAATTTTTTCAATGGGACAGGTTCACGAAAACGAACATTTTCAATGATAACCTCTATAATAATTGTATCAATTGCATGCAGCTATTCTTTCTAATCTAATTTTGCAAATGAAATACATCCTGAAAGCGATATGACCTTTACATGCATTTCTTCTGGAAACAGTTTTAAACGTCTGAAGTCGAACCTAGGACAGTTATGAGAACTAGAAAGAGCCCATTATCTGTCCGGAGAAGGCATTTAGCAATCCTCAAATTTTGAAAGTTGTGCGACATCTGGGACTCAAGTCTTAGGGAAACATACACACATTCAAAAATTCTAATCTAAATATAAGATAACCTAAACGCTTCAGCAGTACTTCGCGAGACGGAATGAGAAGCTTAAAATTAAAAGCATTTTCCAATTTCCTGAATTCCTGAAATACCAACATATTTCGGCTTATAGATAATGATGTTTCAATGTGGAAAAATCACTCGCAGAAAGTGCAGGCGCCAATAACTCTGAAATAGAAAAAATGAAATGTTTTTTCTTTTTCAGGTAGTATTAAGTGCTTCTTGAGCACATCCGTGAGAAGAAGTCATGTACTTGCAAATAGACACTGGCTAACGTTTTCCACCTTCATAAACAGAACTGCATGGAAATTCCTCGAGTTTTGGAAGATAAATGGGTGACCTAAGAAAGGGAGACGCGTTATAGGAGGCGTCGCAAAGCGGGGCGTGTTGAGGAGAAGCGACGCAAGTGTGAATAAAGGGGGAATGGAACGCGTTTGATGGAGGCCTCTTTAAAGTGGGAAAAGGGTGTGAAGCGAAGCAGAAAAGGGAAAACGAGAGATTGTAAAGAGTGTGTCTGTGGAAAGGATTATTTGGAAGGTAATGAGTCTAAAAAGAGTATCTCAAAAGATGTAGGTCGAAAGGGGTCAAAGTGCAACCTTGCGATAACTTATGGAAATATTTGAACTGAGAAATGAAAACATAAATACAAATGTAAGATATACATTCGCTTTTGACTAACGGCATTTTGAACTACAATCCCTTTCACCGTTTTAACCTTGCGTAAATCTTTCACCTCAGACACATTTTTACATCATTCCATCTTACTCTCAGAGACACGTCCATCTTTTCTTTTCCGAGTCTCATTCTACTTGAAATTTTGGAGCGTTTTCCTCCCTTTGGAACCATTAACATTCTCATCGTATACACTTTTAGTCTTCTCCTTGCCGTCCATATCTCTTAAACAACATAAAACTCTCCTTTCATACTGGTCACATGACCTTAAGTCCTCATCCACTTATTACCTAATGAGGCGTTAGTTACATACTTCAGGATAGGAAGAAGGGCTTCTAGATAGTCAAGTGGGCAACGCGTTCGACTTCGGCGAAAGCGGTCCCGGGTTCGACACCCGGTGGGGCGGTCGAAGCCTTTTTAGCAATGCTACTACTACTTTGGAAGAAGGAAAAAGGCTTAATATACCTAACAAATTTAGGGAAAGTATGTTCTTCCATGATTATGTGACCTCCCTGTTACATAGGCTGTTACGATACTGCGAGAAAAATGGGACACATAGATGAAATAACTAATCGTTTCAAGAGTTCATTTTTTTCCGCGAGCGATACGCGAAAGTAATTCATTAAAGAAGCAGGGTCTTGGTGCATGCACCCCCTGCCACACGCTTAAAGAAGGTTTACAGTCTACAAATGTAGATGTACATGAGTCATATTCTCTTCAGGCGTTTTCCAATTGCCTCTATCCCACGTTTCTCGTTGCCATGGCATCTCAAAGTATATTTCACCTGTCTTTCGGTATTCTTATTGGTATATTTAACCCTCTTTGTTATACATTTTGTTTTGTTTCCTAGGAATTTGTTTTGTTTCCTAGGAATTTGTTTTTGATAAACATGCGGATAATGTGTGTACACTTCAGGGTACATATATAAAATAATTACGGACTCTTTCCTTCTTCCTTTTTCTATGCTAATTCCATTCCTACTCTATTCGTTTCACACTTCCAAATTTACAATAACACAATACGGGCGCAAGTGAACTTCGATGTACACACATTTGGACAGTTCCTCGAGTTCAACCACTGACCGCGTGCCCTTCTCCGTGGAATAAGAGCGGAGAATATATGGATTTATGAGGAAAGAATGGAGTGAATATGTTTAAGAAATGCGCTCGGCGATGGTTTTTTGAGAGTCTAAAAATAAAGGGAAAAGAGATGTTGGAAGTGAAAGGGAGTGAAAATGATGGAAGAGATTTCCGAATGAGGCCTTAATGTAGTGATTCTATTTCCCGAAAAGTTGGGGAAGATAAAGGTGATGAAAAGGGGTTTCTTCGGCGGGTTTGGAAGTCGAGAGTCGGTCTGAGAGAAATAAAGGAGGAAAAGGTGAGAAAAGAAAGGAACAAAGATTCTCGGAAATGCAGAAGAAGGAAAACGAGGGCACATTGAAGAGGAAGTAATGAAATGGTAACGTGACTATAATAGAAAAAAATCACTGCGGAAGTAAAATGACAATTAAAGCCCACTGACATTTAATACATAGCTTAATATTTTACATCGAAATTACTAAAGCTGGAACGGTCCTTGTTCAAATATCTGTTTACTCATACTCCTAACTTAAAATGACCAGAATCAAATGAGTTTGATAAAAAATTCTAAATTTTCCAATAGTTTCGTTAATTAATACCATTGATATAGGATATGCCGGCTTGTTCACACTTGTTGAATATGATCAGAACAATATAATGAAAAAATAATTACAGAAATGGAAGATTGATGTAATCATATAGTATTTTAAAACAAAATATATAATTGAAATAAGCGATAAAATTTTCACGTTAAAGTTGCTAAGTCAGATGCAATAGGGAATCGATCCTGGGACCCAAAGGAACATCTAAACTTAAATTCATCTTACGGATAACTGATTGACATGTTTTCATTTCAGAAAGCAATGATTACATTGTAAAGAAAAATAAGACATTTGTATGTAATAAGACGGTTGTACTTTCTCATCCATTTAGCTTCATTATAAGACTATGCTGAGGTTCACCTAATCATGTGTTAAAAATACTTATCATAAAAACAGCAAAGAGGTGCAGTAGTGGCAGTGATGCATTAAAGTCAAAATTAATGATGACTGAATCGGATGAATATATTTATAGAAAAACCAAATAAAGGGAAATTATATTGATAGGTTATTCACCCTGAGAAGCATAAAGTCATTTAAATCTATCATTAATGGATCTAGTTAAACAATAGAAATTGTATTATCCTTATGGTATTTGCTTTCCGATTGAATTGATATTGATTTAGACATATAAGACTAGCTAAAGTTATCGTTGATTCTCAATGGGAAAAATAGGGATACGATTAAATACCTGATCGTACAAAAGGTAAAATCAAATCTATCAATTTAAATTTTTTCAATGGGACAGGTTCACGAAAACGAACATTTTCAATGATAACCTCTATAATAATTGTATCAATTGCATGCAGCTATTCTTTCTAATCTAATTTTGCAAATGAAATACATCCTGAAAGCGATATGACCTTTACATGCATTTCTTCTGGAAACAGTTTTAAACGTCTGAAGTCGAACCTAGGACAGTTATGAGAACTAGAAAGAGCCCATTATCTGTCCGGAGAAGGCATTTAGCAATCCTCAAATTTTGAAAGTTGTGCGACATCTGGGACTCAAGTCTTAGGGAAACATACACACATTCAAAAATTCTAATCTAAATATAAGATAACCTAAACGCTTCAGCAGTACTTCGCGAGACGGAATGAGAAGCTTAAAATTAAAAGCATTTTCCAATTTCCTGAATTCCTGAAATACCAACATATTTCGGCTTATAGATAATGATGTTTCAATGTGGAAAAATCACTCGCAGAAAGTGCAGGCGCCAATAACTCTGAAATAGAAAAAATGAAATGTTTTTTCTTTTTCAGGTAGTATTAAGTGCTTCTTGAGCACATCCGTGAGAAGAAGTCATGTACTTGCAAATAGACACTGGCTAACGTTTTCCACCTTCATAAACAGAACTGCATGGAAATTCCTCGAGTTTTGGAAGATAAATGGGTGACCTAAGAAAGGGAGACGCGTTATAGGAGGCGTCGCAAAGCGGGGCGTGTTGAGGAGAAGCGACGCAAGTGTGAATAAAGGGGGAATGGAACGCGTTTGATGGAGGCCTCTTTAAAGTGGGAAAAGGGTGTGAAGCGAAGCAGAAAAGGGAAAACGAGAGATTGTAAAGAGTGTGTCTGTGGAAAGGATTATTTGGAAGGTAATGAGTCTAAAAAGAGTATCTCAAAAGATNATCTTTATTCTGGACGACCAAGATTTGTTTCTTTCCCATTGCTAGGCGTTGTCTGACCCTCTTCAAACTCTTGCTGTTCTCTGTAGCTTTTTGCACAATTCTTTCGTTAAAATTCCTTACATCTTCCTTCATCGCCGCTCTGATAGACTTGCATAGCTCGACATATTCGATATTTTCCTTTGGCAAGTCGCAGTGCTTTGCTTTCGCTGTTTCATCATTTTCCTGGTTCTATCGCTGAACTTCTTATCCTTTGTTCGTTTGGTGTGCTTGCTATTTCTTGCAATAAAGTTATCAAATAAATTTTAAACGAAAATTTCTTGACAGAGGTAATTAGCGATAACTTATCGAAGTCACAATTGCAGCGAATCGGGAATTGAGTGACAGACAAGGAGTGAGGTGAAATAGACAAACGGGGTATCTGATAGTTTTAAACTAACTTTTATAAACGAAATGTACACCATGTAACTGTAACAGAGGCAGGGTAAGGTTTTGCCAAATGAAACAGAGATGAAATAGCAAGCATGACGAAAATACTCTATGACGCAGGTTTAGAAACGCTGATTACAATTTCGAGCGGTAGGTTGACGATTCAAAGATACTTATTAAATATAAATCGGCGAGAATGGTGAAAATAGCCTTAAATAATATTCTGATAAATATATCAAATTTATGTATATAAACATACTATTATTCTTTCAACAAAATACTATTGATTATCATAAAAAGTTATACTATTCTAGGATTTGATCACAAACAATGTGTTACCAGTATGCAAGGATCTAGTTCTTTTATATATTGGTTAGTCTGTATCTAATTGTCTTTAATTTAAAGGTGACAGATCTCTTAATAATGCAGTGACTAAAATAATCTTATCGTTGAATTTAATAACAATTTAAATCGCTATAATTTATAGGACTAGTTTCAAGATGATACATAATCAGTGTTTCTCACGCTAAAATATTAATTCTTAAACATTAAGATCACACAAATTACAAGAAAATATTTCTTTTAGATTTTTCCAAATTCTAATCGGTGTGATTACCACATCTTCATGCTTAATCTGTCTAAACGAAACTGAATAATTGTTTAGATCAATTACAATCTTTTTCTTTATTTTATAATTTATTGACGACAGTCTTATTCTTTTCTCAGACTTATTTTCTACTAATCGAAACTATTTCCATTAAAGATATGGCTCATCTCTCTCTCCCCTTCCCCTCTGTTTATTGCAGCATTTAAATAATATATTTACAGGTTCTTCGCCAAACTCTCAAAATGGAATCTCAAGGGTTGAGTGTGAGGAAAAGAAATTTTTAACAGTTGAATTTGAAAATGCAATTGCCATATCAATTTAACGCAATAAAGCATAAAATAAATTCCGATGATCAAGTTATAATTATTTATTTGATTGTAACTGATCTGTTTTCAACCCGTATTTCTCTCGAGATTTAATTTGTTTGCCCATTTCCCTGAAATGTTAATTTATAACTTAATGAAAGGTTTTGAATAAATTTCATGAAGGAGATGAGGAATCAAGGATGTAAGGATTAACATTTGCTCTTCCATGGATTGTACGAATAATGATTCCAACTGGCTTCTTTACAATTCGGAAAATTTCTGCAAGGTAAACCCCTCCATTTTGAGATATATTCGAGGACCTTTTTAAGCGAAAGCATCATCCGATTTCGAAAGATCAAAGCGATCCGAGAAAATCCGGCGAAGAGAGAGAGAATTCTGGGGTGCGAACGAAATGCAGCATCCGATCTTAAGAAGCACTCCCAAACACGTTTCTAATAATCCCTAGGAGAGCTCGTTAACGATTCCTCCAGGAAATGCAGTCTAATTAATGCCCGCATCTCTTTCGTTTCGATCAAATTGACAAGGAAGAAAAATATTTGTTTAAGAGTTGATAACCGTTTCGAAGTAATTTCCGGAGTTTGAGCGGAAGAACGCTTAACTTCGCGGAGTAATACTTATTGTTCTGCATGCAATACTCAATTTCATCTTCCTTTCCAGCGCTACCTAAGTATTCTCCGTGTTATTGCATCATGGCAAAGTTTACAAGAGGTTTTCAGGATTTCAGGATTTTATTTTATGCTCTCAAACTAGGGCAAGACTTTAATAACTTAAGCGGGATATCCGAAACCAGATGTCACTCATTGAAAGTCCGCACCGATGATGACGTGTGAAACGAATTTAAAGGAAATCGGTTCGCTGAAATCCCATCTGAAATCACTCTTAAGAAATTGATTAAATGTACTGCCTGAGGAAAATATCTGAATATCTCTTACACATGGAAAAAAAATTCTCTGCATTTTTTGCATATGCATTAAATTAGTTATTAATTTTTCCATCTTAATAAACGATATTGGGGTTTCTATTTCAGTCAGTAATTCATATGCACATCAACGTGTATCCTACGATATCGCGATGCTTCATAAGCCGTAATGACTACTTCCATATTCGTTTATAGTCGCATAATATTTCTCTCATTCGAACACAGTCGTTCCTCTTCGGCTTGGTTCTAGATAGTAGCGTTATACATAGTGACATATATATTTATATATGAAGGTGCTACATAGTTATGGTGCATACATTACGATACTACGCACTACTAGATATTCGCGTGACGTTTGCGGAAAAATAGATTCTTCCGTGAATTAATTTCAGCATTCCTTGATTTCTCCCGCAGTATATCATCAGCCGCAGCAGAATGGATGGAGTACCTGAGGAGAAGAAAACTACGAGAAATGCGAAAGAGTTTCCCAGAAAGGGAACGAAAACATGATTCAGTTATTTGCATTTATTGCAAAGATATAATATTCTTGATATCTGATTTTTCTTCATTTTTTGCATTAATATTTTTACAGAAGTTTAAAAAACGATTTTTTTTCAAATAGTACGAATCGTTATTAATCATAAATCAATAGCTGTGGTATGGTTTCTTCATTTAATTTTTATACAAAAAAATTAGGAAATGAAACACTGAAACGAAAACAATCGAGAGCTATTTCGAAAAACAGCCGCACTAAATACCCTTAATTATTCTCGTCGTGGAAACATTAGAGTTTAAACGTGTACACAGAAACTTAGTAAACAAAATCAGATAAATCAGAAGACTTTGCACAAAGGTTGTTGCCATAGTGGCTTTGCTTATTGCCATAGTGTCATAGATTGAACTACACTCATTGACAACAAAATCACGCACTAAGAAGAAGTAATCGTTTTGCTGTAAAGCTCAGCATACAATTACATCTCAGGGAGACAATTAACTGAAGATGTCAACACGTTGACGAAACCGGTCGAGCGGAAAATATATTGTGGAAGTTACGAAGTGTTTCATTTAAGATCTACTACATTCCGCCAAGTGATGATTGAACGTATTGATTTTATTTTAGACAATTAACTGATTAGCGTACTGACGGGATTAGATAAACGGTCTTGCCACCAGAGTCTGTGATCGCTCTGCCAATCGTGGTCTAGGAAAGGGCTTGCAGAAGTTACTCGAACGTAGAAGACCGCTGTCTCTGGCTGCGAAGGACTTGCTGACCTCTGGAATACGTCAAGAGACTTCACTCAGTTAACAGAGTCTGAGAGGGGACGAGTTATTGGAATGCTCAAGTCTGGTGGCAGTAACGGCCGCCACCAAGGCCGTTCTGACCAGACTGTTAGGACGTATTGGGACCAGTGGATAAGCGAAGGAATACGTTCCCGGCTACAAGGTTCAGGACTGTTAACACCATAGTTACAGGCCCCTCTGTGTACCCGAACCATTTCCAGACGCTTGGTTGAAGTAAATTTGGTTCAACTGCGAACATTATGTATTTAGCGATTGAAACCCATTAACCATTGCCTTCGTTTGCAGCGTTGTCGAGAAAAAGAAGGTTGAAACACGGATGTTAATGAATTAGTCTGTACCCGATAAAGTCGAACTTGTATTTCTTATGGAAATCTATCTGAACGATCTTGGTTCAAACACATGCACAGTTATCGAATAAAAAGATGACATTACTTCCTTTCGGATCTAAGAGAACACGTATACAAAGTTTGACGCAAATCGGACAAACGGTGTGGACTCCAACCTCAGACCAACAAACACACAAACCTACAGAATGTCTGCTTTATATATATATATATATATATATTAATAATAAACAATTTATTTTCAATGCAAATGTAAAATAATGCCGAATGTGGACAAGTGGTTTATATATCTTATGAAATTTAATCTTTAGATTGTGCTAAAATCGTTGCAACTAATTGGTGTAATAATTATGGAAATTTGAAATGACCGACTGAATGTAATGTTGTAAGATTTAATTGTTGAAAAAGTACTCAGGCAGATATTTTAACGAGAAGCTAGAATCTTAAAATGAATTTATGAGTCTTTAAAATTTAAAAATAACTGAGATTAAATCCTCATTTTTCATATAAAAAATAAAATCCACCGAACTGCGAGTTAATTGGTACTTCTAAATGGTTTTTCTTCCTCATTTTTCATTACCTCATTCCATTAGGAAGCGTAACCTTTTTCACTATTCCTAACATAACGGGTTTGGGTTGACCAAATATTTACGAATCCCTTTACGCTATACGTTTATGATATATTTGTGAGCTTAATCTTGCAACATCTTGTGAAACAATATACACCTATTGAAGAAAAATATGACGCAACAAGGAGTCATGGGAACTGAATGAAATTTGATATTGTTACGTTGTAAGTGATTACAATCTCAGAACAAAATAAAAATGTTGCCTCGAAAAACTGAACACTTGAATTGAGATGTAAGTACTTTGTCTACCCAGCTGGACCATTATTTTGCATCGATTTTTGTTAAATACGTAAATTCCGCTTAGGAAGCAAGGTAAAGATAAGGCCCCCTTGGGAATCACAATTCGGGGCCTTCTTTCTAATATAACGAAATCCCTCAAAAGAGAATGTTATTTGCCTCCTTTATGCAGATTACTTGTTCTTAATTTCTAATCCTTGAATNCGCTCAATGCATTCTTATGGGAAAATGGCCCATTTTGGGGCCCCTTAGAATCGAACCCATGATGCGTAGAATGGAAGTCCGCTTTTTTCCTAGATGTCCAAACCCGGGACTTTACGGCAAAAAAATCGACGGCTCCGTGAGGCACTTCCTTCTGCCTCGCCTTTAGTATCCTATATGTATATACGTATACGTATACGTATATGTAGATTTAAGAACCATAGTCATTAGTTCTATTCATTTGCCGAATTATAGCAACTTCGCATTTCGGTAAGTGCCAAGAAAAAAAAATAAAAAAACTTCCTGTACGTATATCCCTAATGTGCGCAATTAGTTGTGTCCTGGCATCGAACCTGTGACCGTTAGGGCAAATTTTTTACGGCATACGATAGAAATCTACATATTCTGTGGATGTGGTGAATTTCAAAATTCTATTTTAATGGAAAAAACCCTTAACTAATTTTTGAAAATTCCTCCTTACGAATTATCCTAGCATCGAACCTGCGGCATCTAGGAGAAAAATCATATTGCAATGCGATAGAAAACTACGTCCTCAAACGACTCAGTAAATTGCAACGTTCTATCTTAACGGAAAATACCATAAACGAATTTTTGAAAGTCCTCTCAATGTATTTTAAATGGGAAAAGTATGTACCTTTTTTGGGGCATCCTAGAATCGAACCCATGATATCTAGGACCGATGTGTGCATTTTTCTTTAGTGTCGAACACGGAGACTCTACGCAGGAAATCGCCGGGTCAGTGAGGCTTTTCGTTTAGTCTCAGAGTTTGTATCCTATATTTATATATCTATTTTATATATATCGAAACAAATTTATTACAAACTATGCTTTTCAAGAAAACAGCTTTATTTTGGAGCAATGGTATGTACCATAGAACTAGTTTTTCTTAATGACAATCGCATTTTATTTAAATCGTTTAACAATTAAACCTTTTATTGCCTATATCTCATGCTTGTTAAGATGAGAATGTATCTCATTTTTTATTCCGGAGAAATGAGCACGAGAGATAATGATGTGAAATGAAGAATCAAAAAGGAAAGCAACGCTCCCCGATGGCTGATCTTTTAACAAGCGATCTTCGAAGCTCTTCTTTACTTTCAGAACGAGGAGGTCCTGAAGAACGCAGAGCTGCGATTAAGAGACACCGCATTTCTCTAATGACACTCCCTTTCATTTTTGGACGTTCTGCCCGGTTTTTATTCGTAAGGGATCCTCTTTTTCATTTCAAATACCTCCGGACTAATTTGAGCCTTTAGAAAATCGCTCGAGTCAAAAATATTTAAAGCTCATAACTGCTTTACAAGAAATCTCAAATGCACGCGGAAGATGGGCTCCCTATATTAAGGTTGAAATATACTCGTTTTCTTTTCCAAACAGTGGCGAAATGGTACGAGCTTTTTCCGTGTTTATGAAACGGAGAAGTCTCTTCCTTTTTGCTTGCTATTCTACTGCGAATGCATAGGTTCTCTTTAAAAGCGTAGCTTCATAACTGCAGTGGCTCGTCAGGAAGCGTCCGATGCTCCAGCTTAGTTCCCCTCTAATTAATGAGCCTGACTTTATTATCCTTGGCTGTCCGCACCGTTAACACCAAGAATCACTGCTAAAAGCAAAGTACTCTGTGGTTTCAGCTGCCAAATTACATTTTCTGTCTTCTGGGGAATTTCTTTAGCCGGAAATTGTGCGGGGCTTAAGATCATAACCAGATGGATATTTTAGGAAATTTATGTAGAGATTAATTAAGCAGGGCAAAGGAATATGTGATGAGTGAATAATTTGCTACCAGTTAGCAAATTTCAATCAGAGATGGTCTGTCTGCACAAAATTTCACCCGGAGGTAAAAAGAAAAATTACCCATTGCTGCAGGACAATGACCCACTCTTAGTTTTAATTGGATAAAAGGCATTTAAATAGCATCTCTTTATCTTCTCAATCTTATTCCTACCACTCATGGGGTAGGCTGATGATTACTGATGATGATAATGAATTGATTTTGGTTTTGGTTACGGCCACCGACTCTTATAGGGAAAATCACAGTCATTCCCTAACCAGAACACACACAGCCATTCCCTAACCAGAAAAATCCGATTAGCCGGGACTCGAGCCCGGTAACTACGGACCGTAGCGCTACCACGCTAACCACTTCACCTCTTTATTAACCCCGGTTATTAATCAGCAGCACTCGTGCCTCAAAGTCTTTAATGCATCTACATTGATTCCCTGCAAGCCGCCTTTCAACCTCTGGCAGAGGGTGTAAGCACCAAGCGTTCGAGTCATCTCTTTAGGTTATTGTCGCGTATCGTTCAAGGAAAGACTGAATCCCTAAAATGACTTCTCCTTGCATTTATTTCTCTTATTTTACGCTATTTGTTGGACTGGCCGAAGAAGCAGGGGGTCGCATGATTACGACTTCCGCAAATTTACTTTCTCTGAAATGATCAAGCAATTATATCCTAGCGTCTAATCTCCTTTCCTTCAAGGATTCTCAACTTGGATTTGGTTTATAACAGGCATGAATAATTATGACGGCCTGGAAAGGAAACTGAAAGGTAGTTGTTTCTCTATCCTTTACCAAAAGGCAAGAGAAAAAGTTCCATTCATCAGGATATGGCAGTAGGCATATGTTATGTGTAGATGACCTTGATATATAGAACTTGAAGTCAAATTGGTACGAAAGAATTCATGAAGGTTACGGGTATTTTAGGATTGGGATGAAGCAATGAATGAAAATTGTATAATATTTTATTTGAATTTTAACTTGAATTTTGTCTGTTATATATGTAAAAACTTTCTTGCATACTGATTTTAATCACTTTGAAAACATCTTTTTTAAAAATAGAAATAACCGCCAAGTTTGTTGTATCAAATAATTCTACCCGATGGGACTTTTCTTGTGAAGGATTGCGGGGAAACACTGAACATGTCAGATAAAGAATTCAGCGCTAAAAACTAGAAAATTATTCAAGGAAACAGCGAAAGATACGGAATGGGGATAAAACCCCTTATCGGTGAATAATTTGATATCTAGATTTGATAAACGACTATAAATCATGTATGTCACATAACGAACAAGTTTGTGATGGCCTGTGTTTCGATAAATCAAGAAACTGTTTTCTCCCATTAGTCCTGCCTTTTGTACAATCTTTTTTATCTTTCCATGCTTGTCGCATTGAATAAAATTCCAGCTGAGATATTAACACAGAGATTACGACCAACAGAGACCAATGATAATATTGTAAACATACCTTGGAAATTGGAAAGATTTTACGGTAATTTACCATGAAGAATGAATCGATTTCGAAGAAACAGCTCTTTGCATCGATTAAGAATGCAATCCCCATGATAATTTCAACTCACTAAAGCGCCTCAAAACTTATGATTATATTTACCTAACTCAATAAAACGATAATATTACTTTTCTAATGAAATAAATAAGGAGTCAGAAAGTACGTAGAATAGGGGAGTGACTGGTAGGATTTTGTACGTGGGTATTAACTGCGTGAATCGACATTACTACGTTAGTCAAGAAAGTCTCTCAGGATCCCTGTCAAATTCTGCATGAATATCGATTTAAATACTTTAAATTTCATGCTTTGGATCTCAATATATATCCTAGCCGCTAAGACTAACAGAAAACTAATGATGAACATCAATTAAGGGTTAAATGGAAGGTAGGAACCTCTAGTAGCCAATTTCGCCCAATAAGGACGTATTGCGTTGTATTGGAAATATATCATTAGCAAATTATAGGAAAGTAGCAAATATAAGAAAAATCATAATGATGTATCATAAGATCACCGTTTTTGTAGAAATGATGAATATAAACTCCCAAATAAAGCAAAAAATCACTTGAATTACATGCATTTTAAATTCAGTTATCTCTCAAAACAACAACCAAGTGAAGTTATACCCTGGCTCCTTTCTGTACTTGGAAGGGGGTTCATTCAAACATATAGTTCACTTTTCTATTCGAAACTTACGATATTGATTTCTGCCATCGGTGAATTTTGAAAGACTTGTTCCAGCATCTATTTACTCGATGTTTGTCCACTGTGTCTGATCACCAGTGGTATCTACCACCTACAAAGAGAAGTATTTTTGATAAAAACGTATTTAACTTAAGTTTCAGTCCTTTATTTCTTAGCGATTCCAATAATATGGAACGTTTCAAGCTTACTACCTTACCGTAATATAAATTTTCCTTCCAGAAAATATAGTTCATTGAGATACCTTCACCAAAAAATAACAAAGAGAAATATTTAACGAATGATGAAGTTAAAATATCGAAGACACGGAAGCTGTCTCTTCATTGGAACGTATGAATCGTATCATACTTGGAAGGCCTTATTCTTCTTCGGTAAGTTTCATCGAGGAAAACTTAAATGACATCACGTCATTTTTTAGATTGATAGCTCAGAGCTTATCTTCGAGCTCCACCAACTTTGGAAGAAGCTACACAAAAAACTTTTGAAGAGGTTCACTCCTTTGGTGAAAAAGTCCTTCTAAGCAATAGAGCAGAGATACTTGTTCTTTTCAGAGAATAGAAAGATTTGCCTCAAATAGCGGGAAATGGTAAAAAGAAAGAAATGTTAAGTAAAAGAAGACAGGGATCAATGGAGTAAGAGGTATGTGGGTTGATATATGTGGGATATATTTTTATGATAAACACAAGGATGTTATAAGAAAGATTTCAATAAA
>KZ308528.1:226057-237191 GCA_000376725.2 Ladona fulva | reverse complement strand
ACAGAATGTCTGCTTTATATATATATATATATATATTAATAATAAACAATTTATTTTCAATGCAAATGTAAAATAATGCCGAATGTGGACAAGTGGTTTATATATCTTATGAAATTTAATCTTTAGATTGTGCTAAAATCGTTGCAACTAATTGGTGTAATAATTATGGAAATTTGAAATGACCGACTGAATGTAATGTTGTAAGATTTAATTGTTGAAAAAGTACTCAGGCAGATATTTTAACGAGAAGCTAGAATCTTAAAATGAATTTATGAGTCTTTAAAATTTAAAAATAACTGAGATTAAATCCTCATTTTTCATATAAAAAATAAAATCCACCGAACTGCGAGTTAATTGGTACTTCTAAATGGTTTTTCTTCCTCATTTTTCATTACCTCATTCCATTAGGAAGCGTAACCTTTTTCACTATTCCTAACATAACGGGTTTGGGTTGACCAAATATTTACGAATCCCTTTACGCTATACGTTTATGATATATTTGTGAGCTTAATCTTGCAACATCTTGTGAAACAATATACACCTATTGAAGAAAAATATGACGCAACAAGGAGTCATGGGAACTGAATGAAATTTGATATTGTTACGTTGTAAGTGATTACAATCTCAGAACAAAATAAAAATGTTGCCTCGAAAAACTGAACACTTGAATTGAGATGTAAGTACTTTGTCTACCCAGCTGGACCATTATTTTGCATCGATTTTTGTTAAATACGTAAATTCCGCTTAGGAAGCAAGGTAAAGATAAGGCCCCCTTGGGAATCACAATTCGGGGCCTTCTTTCTAATATAACGAAATCCCTCAAAAGAGAATGTTATTTGCCTCCTTTATGCAGATTACTTGTTCTTAATTTCTAATCCTTGAATTCCCTAAACACATATTCATACGTCTTCTTATAATATTCTTTAACACTTAAAAATATACACATCTCTCCATGTTCCTCATGTTTTCTGATTTTATTCAATAAAGAAATTCTAATTAAATTTCGATACACCTAATCTTGGTTGACAAAATTGCGCAGAAAGTATGAGCCTAGATTAGTGCTCGTGGTGTAATTAATAACAGCAGTATTGATTGAATTAGAAATGTGACTATTAGATGTGAACGAATATTTCCAGAGACAGATCGCCATTTACGGTTTCTTTATTTCCGTGAAGTTTAAGACAACAAGTAACATGTTAGTGTTGAGATGCGTTTGAAACGGAGCTGATACGGCATTTTGATGAGTAGGAAAGGTGACGCAATGCGAGTGGGTCGTCACTGCCATTTAACGAGCGCTCGCAAAGAAAACACGCCTACTCGTGTGTCGGGTCCTGCTCATTCGCCCTCGTATGTATTTCTCCACTTTTATGGCGATTAGTAGCGAATTAGTGAAGGCCAAGGAAGTGAAAGCTGCAATGAGATTGGCTGGGCAAGTTCTCTAATCTCCACGTTTAATAGATTTTTTTTAAAATTCGAGGGCTGAAATAACATTATCTAAATGTTTAAAACCCACTCACCCTAATTTATTCTTTCGGAACACCTTTTTTTCTGATACCATTTAAAGCTTAAAGTTTTCAAATGCTTTTCTCTTGTTTTTAAACAAATTGCAAGGTGTGTTACTCTGTTATATTACGAATATTTCAACTACACAGAATCAGGCGAATATTTTTAGATATTCATAACGGAAAGACACTCAGAATACAGAACTTTCTACACAAATTTGTTTTTTTTTTCATTTAACAAAAAACAAAAAACACAAGACTGGTTTCAACGTATTATCAGATGTTTTTTTCCTGTTTCAATTTCCAGTTTCAGCTCCCGGTTTCAACAAATTATTAAACACATTTCCAAATTATGGCTACAAATCGTTGACACCGGTGATTTGTTTTGTTTCATGTTAATTAAAGAAAATACTTTTGGAAAAGCACTATTTTCTGAATGTCTTTCCATATGAGTACTTGATACTAGAGCAGTTTATTAATCATGAGGTGCTCGAGTACTAGTGTAATTAAAGTTTATAGGATAACTTTTACTTTATTTAATAATGTAAATATATAGAGGGAGAAAACGAGTCTTATTCATTCGAAATGTCCAAAGCATCCTCAAGTGAATCAATCACAGCAGCGTTCCATTCATTGCGATGGTACATTTATAAGCGGTTTTCCTTCTAGAATGAATAAAGTCTAAATTAAATGCGAAAATTATTTAAAATATTGAATGTGTTTTCAGGCATGTCAATTATGAAGAACAATAGTGCTCGATACATTCCGTATATATTTTTGCACAGTCATTACATATTTTAGTTGCAAATAACATAGACAATTAATTACTTACTCCATTTTCAAGCCAAATTTGCCATTATTTCGGCACAAGTTGGAAAGATTACGTAACGTTCCATAAATTTCGAAGTAAGTTGCTTATTTTTTAAATAATATAATTATTGTGATTAATTTGGAACAATTGAAGGAAATACAATGCATATATTCGCACAAAAGGAAATCCTCGGATGGAATGAAGAGATAATCGCTCTAAAAAACAAAAGCGGGCAGAAAGTGCGTAAAGGAGCTTTTTCACGCAGTGTGATCAGCAAAAGGATTTATCTTCAGAGGGATGGACCAATTAAGATGGAGTCGAAAAAGGACATTTTAATTATTCTCTGACGGAACACCTTTTCCGAAACAAATTGGGGTCAAGGGTTTTTACAGCGGATGCAAGAGATAAGCTCCAACAACTCTCTTCCAATTCAGGGAAGAGATTACGTGTTTATGGCAGAGATAAAGGGAGGGAAGAATGGGCTTCGGAGTTGTGAATTCCGTACGCCGTGAAATATGCACTCATCTTCGCAAAACTGATAGCGAGAAAAGAGTTGTTCAAGTATTTACTGATCCGTAATCTAACGGTGATGGTGGATTGCTTACTTCGGGGAAGATGATTAAAACTGCCATCTGTAGTACGAAGAACGCGATATTCGCTTTACGAAAGTTCTTCTCTCCCTAGAAAACAGACAAGGTGACATGATAACACCGGAAAGAGAATAGCAAATTCCAAATCATAGATGAAGATAAAAGTACGCGCCAATTTGTCGTAATCGGAGATACACATCAGCTCTTCGATCGAGGCCATATGGAATGACGTAAAAACCTTTGTGGATGCTGTATGATACACAAGACTAACTTTATTATAATTCTCTTAGAAATGAAATGGTTTGCTGACGATATAGCGATACTCTCCAAAAGAAATAATATACCTTAAGATTTCTCAATGGAAAACAGCATAAAGAACCAGAAGTTCGAAATAAATAAATAAGAAAACAAAAGTTTCTGTTTGAAGCACAAAGAGGGAATTAATCCCTCGGATGAAACTATACACGAACAAAAACATGAATAAAAAGAAGAATTCTGCCGTTTTGATAGCAAGATCACCTACAATGAGGGAAATAAGAAAAAATGCGAAGTTGAATAACCCAAACGAAGGCGGACGGATGATGGGAAAACCTCAACCCATACATCCCCAAAAAATGTACAAAAGAAATCGACTTTTTGCATTTCCCAGTTTATGCAGTTTTTCACGATCTCTCCAAATCCCGGCAAACAAGTAATCTGAAATAAATGGGAACCGTGATCTCACCTGAAGCTGCAATAATTAACGGCGGAGGCAAAAACGGACAAAATCTCCGATTCCGCGGCCGCACACAATTTTAGCAGCAAAAAGGGTTCCTCTTTTGAAAGAATCCCTTTAAAGGGAACGCCGGGAAAACATAGCTCCCATCGAGTCCGCCTTTTTACTCCCTATTCCATCCCTTAACAATGTGTGAGTCGAAAAAGTACGCTCTATGGAGCTTCATGAAAATAAGCACATAAATTATGAAGCAGAAATATAATCTAGCTTACATTTTAACTCGGGATGTACAAAGCAAGCGCTGAATGCCACGTAACTCGACAGCAAGTGGCTGATAACTTCCGAAAGTTAGCTGATCTTTGAATGAGATCGCAGGAAATATATTGAACTCTATACAGTTTCAGTTTAGTTTCTAAAGTTGATCGTGCTTTAATCATGCTCGTAATCATTTACAAAATGGGAGATAAATAGATTCATTTTAACAGTAGAGTAACAAAAGTGGTGTAAGATGGAGAAATTGCTGAGTTAAAGACGAATATTTGTAATAACGATTTCTGCGACATTTCTTTGCAAATGAGGTATAATTCCTGCATTAGGAAGAAGTCAATACGGAATCTCTCCTTCCTTTCCACAGAGATTAAGGTGAGCACACTCATATAGTAGCCATCTGCTTAGGCCCAGTTTCATCACTAGGAAAACCTATACTGACTAGGCAGCGTTTTGTGGCCTTGCAAGATCTGATTAGAAAATTCTTTATTTCTTTTAACGCAAACCTCTTTCATAGCCCTCATTATCTGATTTAATATTTATATATTATTTATAGCTCGCAATAATAATTACACGTATATTGCACCTCTGAATAGGCTACGTCGTTTAGGAAACTCATATCTACAAACATAATTAATTGTTGCTTAAATGTAATAAAAAACATGTGCAATTCAAGCGACAATTTTCTAATGTCCTTTTGTATATTTAATAGATATTAAAATCAATTTTATTATATCATTTCCATGATATTAGAAATTTGAATTACAAAATGTTATAATATCTACTATATTTTAATGTATCCTAATAATGAATATTTTGTTCAACTTGCCGTTCAACTCACACAAGGCGTTTCGTTTTGTTCATTGATCTCCTATATTTTCATGTTCTTACGCATGCATATCATATTGTTTGAGATATTTATACTTTTAAATTCTACCATTTGTGATGTTGGATGTGATTTGCTACCGTGACATTCTGCATTTTATTATTTTATGGTTTGTAAAAAAAATCGGTATAACCTGAAAAATATATAAAACGTTTTTAACTTCAGTAAGTACCAAAATTAGTAAGTAAACCTATAGTTGTATTCCATCACTAGAGATTCCCAGTAACTTTTCCGACTCTCCTATAAGTTCAATAGTAACTATTTTTTAAATTTGCTTCTCAATGTCGACGCTGTTGTCATTTTCCTGCTTATGAATGAATTCCATAATTAAAACCTGATGTTGTGTCACTTTTTCTCAGGTGATCGTACCTTAATCTTATACCCAATGATGTAACAACTGTCTCCTCTTTGCAGCTCCAGTTCCAGAGCAATGGGGTGGCACAAGCAGAGCATCGGACGACCCCGAGTTCGGACTTCCAATCAAAAACTTAACAGTTCCAGTGGGGAGAGAGGCCGTATTATCCTGTCAAGTGGACAACCTCGGAAAATACAAGGTAATGCACGACTACACTAAATAAGCAATGGAAAACCTATGGTTCACTCACTTGAATTTAGAGAAAGGAATTAAGGGTGAAATGTCTGCCGTAGCCGAGACTCTAACCAAGATCTCCCACAGGTGATAATTATCGAATAGTCTTCCTGATGGAAGAATTCCGATCGCAAGTAAGGAAAGTCGAAACTTCTTCCGTATGCTACCCCTCAGCGTCATCCTCATATGAGAAAAAATATCAAAAACTATAAAATTCTTGGTGCAGTTAGGAATGGGCTGACAATAACCCCGCTTTGTCCGGGTGTTTCAATCTGAACGTACCTTCACCTTGCCTCGGTAGAATGGGAAAACATCCAGGGAAAAAATTAATTGAGATTAAGGCTTGTAAAATAATTGATCGTTTAAACGCTAAATTTTGATGACTTTGATATGCTAATCACGCTTTTGAGGACCAACAAATGCAACGATTGCTGAAACTAAACTATTGTGTCTCAATGTAACCGTCTATGATATGTCCCAATTACAAATACATCACCTATATCTACAAATACATAACAGGGTAGACTGTGAATACAAAAGCAAAGTCACCGATCATTTCAGCTTGAATTTTTCTAATTCGTTTCTGACATTTATTTTCCTCGTCTCCTCAGGTTCATCAATCTAAAATCGACGTTTTTTAGAATTTAGAATAGAATAGAAAATTAACTAATTTCATCTCTGATTTACATTATGACTTGAGTCACATTTATAAATGTTTGTGAGGTTTTAAAAAGATAAAATCATTTTTTTAATATCTCTGTGGATGATAAAGAATGGCATATCCTGTTTCTCCATTCGTTGCGTCATGCTTGTATCGAATCGAGGAATTTGAAATTGTATTCATGTAAAGAATCTTAAGTATTTTATTTTACACCGGAATTCTCTTTATCGCATATTCTTCAAATTTTGAGAGGGTAAATATAAACTTGATGGTTTGACTGCCGAGCAAATTTCGAGGTAAACCCTTATTTTAATGAATTAACTTATTATTTACTGATCCAGATTATAGCAAAAGTATTGTTGAAAGTGCCTGAGTCTGATGTGTTTTGCGCAAAGGACTCCCTCCGGGAATCGAACCACTTTCACCAAAGGCAAACGTGCAACAAACTTGGTTACTCAGGAACTTGTTGGCCAATTAATTCGATGGTATACAGCCGCTTTTTGTGAACAGCAAGTCATTCCTGAGGATTGGAACATATTTTACGGAAAGAAAGTTAAAATAAAAGCTCCTTTTCGTAATTTTTTACGCAATCCTAAATTTAATTTTACGAATGATCGCTCGTTTAGATGTTATAGGACACTTTTTAGTGCTATATCTTTGTTTAGATATTTCATGTTTTATTTACTTAAAAAATAACATCTCATCGTTTATACAGAAGGAAAATATGGTTTCCTTAGCAGACGAATTTTGTTCGTCACAGATGGGGTTTCTGCTCTTTTTGCAATTTGACATAAATATATGTTTGTACATACTTTCCACTTGGGTCTCAATGAAACTACGCTTTCCTTTAAGACTACCCTCTCTTATGTTTACCTCACAGTCCATCATTTTCCCAGTAGATTCATAAAATTGCGTTTTTAACCCTTCATTTGTGAAAAGAGAATAGGAGAGGCGGATAATTCTACTTGGATCATCCATAGGTATAATATGCTCCATACAGCTTAGGTTGTCCAACAGTATGAACTGAAGATGGAAGAGATAAAGAAGTTAAGGAGTGGTGAAAATAAAGCGTGAGGAGAGAGGAAAGTGTAGGAGGAAAAGAAACTTAATCCCTTTACTCGGACGACCCGCCTGGGATACTAAATATTTCAGCCGATCCAGCCTTGGATACAAAAAGGCTTTTTCGGACCTTTTAGGGCCGTAGGAAAGGTCCTCAGAGAAAAAAATTTGACGGGGAAAGATGGTGAGAGATAGAGCAGTCCGAATTGTAGAGGGCGCGAAACAGAAGGGCATTGCGTGAGAGTATTCGGGCAAAACAAAACAGTAAATAGAGTGAGATTATTCCATGCGATGCGACGCGTTGCGATTACCTCCATGGTGCGCTGAAAACTGCTGTTTTTCGCCGTTTACTGTAGAAATGTATTGGAAAATGACACGTACGTTAAGAACCACCACTTCATGTACGGTATTATTAATAAGAAATAATTGGATAAATTATTCGAATTTCTATTAACTTGAAAGATCTCGTTCTTTCCCGGTGAATAAGTTGCAGGAAGAGCTCTCGGGTTTCCAACCGGGTAATGTTATTGGTTTGCACCAACGTTTCGGCCACCTTCTCTGTGGCCATCTTCAGGGCGAAGTGCCGAGCTATTTGGAGTGCCGGTATATATAGGGAGGATTGGGCTCCTATCACCTCTCTCATTGGTTGGTGTGTTCCTCCGCGATTTTCTGGAGGATCGGTGTCCATGTTTTGTGGAGCGCGAATCCTTCTTCCCTATTCAAATTGTTTTTCTTGGTCGGTGACAAAAAGGTAGTAATTACTTTGTGACTACACATTATACTTAATTAAAGGCATTAAATACCACTGCATGTTGCAAGATATCTTTAATTAAATTTTATTATCTACGAATCGGCCTTTAGTGAGACAATTTATAAACGTATCCACGGTTTCGAATTTCCAGAAAAAATCGTTTTCCTATTGTAAGGGATATATAGTCTTTCTTTCGATTATTTTTTTGACGATTGGTGTTTGGCTTACAGTCGATTCAAAATACTTTAGATGCACCGATTTCAGCCTCCATCTCCCTTTATTTCAGTGAGTTATGTAAGATAATTCATTTACCTCATTTTCCTATTTGGAAAATATTTCCTAAGATGCTAAGAGCGTTAGTATCGGAAGTTAGCTAAGATGCTAAGAGCGTTAGTAACACGAACTGCAAATGTGTACCATTAAAGATGTAAAAATAAATATTTTTCCTCCTATTATCTTTTTAATGTTAGTTTGGAGCAACATATAAGAAAAGGATAATCTCGTATTATGTTTTGAAAGACTTAACTGGTTTAAAGGGGACGATAGGGCTCATCTTCAGATACCATCGATGCTATCGATAGAAGATACTGTGCCAAACGAGAGAAATGTTTAAGCCATTCCAGAATAAAATTTGTAGCTAGATTGAAACCAATTTAGTTATGCTCGTTAAAATCGTCTTTTAGCGACTCCCTCTTCTTTAATAGATTTACTACTTATCACTTCCTAATGATGATCCTTATCGTTTAGCACTTGTTTGAGATGACAGTTCAAGTACTCTTTCCGTCAATTTGCTCATATAAAGAGCGAACGTAACACTTTTCGAAGTATCAATTTAATAGAAGAAGTGCTACTTTTCAACTCAAACCCGCAGCGGATGCAAACTTAATCCGAAGACAAACTTTTCGAATGATCTCCTCCCAGCGCTATTAAAAAAAACTCGCCGAACTTGTTCCGAACTTTCCGTCATATCCATACGACATCGCTAACTCAAAGGAAACTGAGATCCTTGTTTTTTAATATCAGGAAGAGGGTACGCATTCGGGTCTGTTTTCATTAAAGAAGGAACAGTTTTCAGGGTTGAGGGATTTTTCGCGAAAAGGGGCAATTTCCTAGAGAATTTTCTATTATCCTAAAATGAATATGTTTAAAGGAATATTCCATCCAAAGTGGAAAAAATTATGTAGTTTATATTCCACCCTGCACTTCGGACAAGAAAATATCTGGTAAAAGAAGCCATGACCAAAAACAGAAAATATTTTTCTGAGTTTCCGAAGCGTTGAAAAGAACGCCACCAAAATAAAGAAAAACCCATTGCGGACACCAATCGTTCGTTTTTTTCACACATCTGTGTATGTGGTATCAAAGATTATTGCTCGTTTGGATAATACTATTTAATTTTTACCCATTCAACGAATAATTCAATCAGTTAATGATATAACTAATCATTCACATTTTTTTAAATAAGACTTTGTGTTCCTTGATGAGGAAAGCGTATAAAAATATTGACGCTAAAGATCCACATAATCATTTTCTTATTTTTTGGATATTTTATGTGTGTGTACGTATTTTAATTATATTATACTATGTAATTTTAGAGATTTGTATTTTATCTTTGTATCTATGACCTTAACGTATTGTGATGTTCTATTATTAGAGTGCATGTAATTGGAGTACCTGTTCGCATTAAATAAATAATAATAAGATAAGAAAATTAGCGTTTCTCGAACACGGTAAAAGCGCTATCACAATGATTACGCGGTTTTCATTTGGTCCCTTGGAATGAGTTTTAACCGGGTTTTATTGAATGTGAAGAGAATGATCGATATAATAGAGATAACCTAAGTTATCCGATAACCACAAGATAACATAATCCGCAATGATTTCCAATCAAAGTTAATTATTACCATGGTTACCCTCATGGATACTACAACGGTATTTTAAATGAAAGGAAAGCTGAGCATAAACTTAGATAGATAGAGCGATAGACGTTAATAAATTAACAAATGCATTTCAAGACCCAAACTCCACCCCAATACCGTGAGTATGATTCGCATCCATCGCAAACGTACAATCTGCGTCCTCTATTTCCCTCTTAAGTGGACGAGAAAGCACTCGTGTACGCTCATGTCTTTCAAATGCTCTTTCAAAAAGAGGATGAATTCCCAGGCAGATCAAGTGCAGACCCATTCCATTCACCCAAAAAAATAACGACAGCGTCACAGTGTGTCCATTGGGAGTGACCTCTCTCTTGAAAAGAGATGTGAAAGATGCACGTTACCCTTCTCTACACTCTTTCTGTTGGGAAAACTGTGGTATCTCTAATTGTATTTTCTTAAATTGTAGAGGAATGAACATCTCTCAGACTATATAAATTGCTCTTTCTGAAAATAGATTTCAAATCACAGATAGTGGGGACACTAAAGGTCTATCCGCCATTTAAGGAAATTAATCACTCTACAAATTCTGTGATAAATAATTAACTCTACCGGTGACACTCACATTTTGAACTCCCTCTATTTAATACGATAGATCTTAATGCTAAACGCTATTCAAATTTCAATTTTATGATTCCACTCCACTCTAAGAAGGAATATTTAGACAACCACAAAAAAATGTAAGTTAAAGGTTGCGTTTTAGCAAAAGAATTCAAATTTAAATGTTAAGTTTCCTCGTATAAAAATAAAATCGGCTGAATTATCAGTATTTTCATTAAATTCAGATAATATATTTTTTCTTAACACAGATTAGACATTCCAAATCTTTTTCATTAAAGACCCCAATATACTAGATGATCATCATTCGCTACCACTACAGATTAGGGAATACTGTTGACGCGACTGGTAAAACATATAACAACTACGTCATTAATACTTCACTTTCATTGGACTTAGGCTAATAAATACTACGATTCAATGAGATTAGCTTCTTGCTCATGAAACTGTTCACCAAATTGTGTCATATTAAGTCATTCTTTCTTAGTATGTACCCTGAACTCCTTCTAGCAAATAGGTTGTATCCTTTAGCTTGGGATCATATGTCATAACCAACAGCAGAAGTTTGGGTGTGTGTGTGTGTATGTGTATATATATATATGCATGTATATATATACCATCATCAGCCATTTTCAATCCGACGTCGGATGTAGGCCTTCTTCTTTCGCTCCATTCTGACGTTAATCTTCATTCTGCATCTAACTAACCTATGGTCACTGCCGGTGTTGAAGTTGTTTAGTACCTCACAATTAGTAACTGGGTAGAGTTTGTTAACCAATATGTAGTCTATTTCGTTTTTTACTCCATTAGG